>JAMXBD010002859.1:0-156951 GCA_024138025.1 Combretum micranthum
TGGAATGAAAAAGGATATTGCAAATTTGTTGCTAAATGTGATGTATGTCAAAGGATCAAAGTTGAACATCAAAAACCAGGTGGATTGTTGAAACCATTACCAATACCTGAGTGGAAGTGGGATCAAATTTCTATGGATTTTGTGTGCTCATTACCCAAAACAAATGCAGGTCATGATGCTGTTTGGGTTATTGTGGATAGACTTACAAAATCAGCTCATTTCTTGCCAATTAACATGACATATCCATTGGAGAAATTGGCACGAATATATTTGAAGGAGATTGTGAGATTGCATGGTGTGCCTGCTGGAATAGTATCAGATAGAGATCCACGGTTTGTATCCAGATTTTGGCAAGGATTAAAAGCTTTGGGAACCGAGTTGAATTTCAGTACAGCTTATCATCCTCAAACTGATGGACAAACAGAAAGGACTATTCAGACATTGGAAGATATGTTGAGAGCATGTATTATGGAATTAAAGGAAATTGGGACCAACATTTACCATTAGTGGAATTTGCGTACAATAACAGCTACCATTCAAGCATAGGAATGCCACCTTATGAAGCTTTATATGGTAGAAAGTGTCGGTCACCATTATTCTGGGATAACTTGGAGAAAGTATTGGTTGGACCTGATTTGGTTCAAGAAACTAATGAAAAGATTTCGGTGATAAAGCAAAGAATGAAAGCAGCACAAGATAGACAAAAGAGCTGGGCAGACTTGAAAAGGAGAGAATTGGAATTTAATGAAGGAGAACATGTATACTTAAAAGTAAGTCCAATCAAGAGTCTTCATGGTAGACAAACCAAAGGCAAGTTGAGTCCTAGATATATTGGACCATTTGAAATATTGGAACGAGTTGGGAATCTAGCATACCGCCTGGCATTGCCACCTAATTTGTCTAGTATACATAATGTTTTCCATGTATCGGTTCTAAGAAATATGTACCGGATCCAGATAAGATAGTGGAACTAGAACCAATTGATTTGAAGGAGAATTTGACTTATGAAAAGCATCCAGTTAAGATTTTGGACCAAAAGTGCAAGTTCTCAGGAATAAAGAAATCCACTACGTCAAGTATTATGGGATCCAGACAGAAGAGATTACTGGGAATTAGAAGAGGAGATCAAGAAAAGCTATCCTCATTTGTTTGAAAACTCAGGTACGCATTCAAGCTTTGAGGACAAAGCTTATTTTAAGGGGGGAGAATGTAAACCCCGGGAATTTTTCACATTAGTATCCGACTTCATAATAGATTATATAAACTAGATAATAGATTAGATTCTGAGTGAAGTTAATAATAGGCTAATATTTAGATTTTTGGATGAATGAAAGACTTAGGAATCAAATAAAGAGATTCTTTAACCCTAGTTAATACCGAAAACGAAATCTTGTGTCTTGAATAACTAATTCAAGATATGATCTATTATCTAGACCCGAAACCTAGTATACTAATAGATTTAAATAGAAAATGTGAATATAAAGATTAAATGATTGTTTTGATCTCGATAATGATTCAGAACTAGAATAACGAGTAGTAATGAGTTTATATTTAGATTTAAACCCTAATTTTGAGATTCCTAGTTAAATTTAAAAGCTATTAATAAGAATTTATGTTTAGTATCAAAACTAAAGATATAAATATAGTTTAATTTCTGTATGAAGCCCAATACTGTATAAATGACCATATACGCTTATAACTAGAAAACGATGATCCAAAAATGAATTTAAGATTTTAAATACACAACGAAAATATAAACTGTTGAATAACTCAAAATCTAAACTTCAAATAAATAATCGGATCACTATTGTTCTAAACCGAGTTTTCTTAAGCTATCGGAGCCTGAAACAAAAATTGACCCAATGAGCTTAAGAAATCCAAATCGCGGGAGATAAAATTTATACGAATAATTAACTACGTATATATATAACCTAAATTTGTATTATTTGGAAATCTAAGTGTTTTATAAACTTTAAGCATACTTTTTTACGAAAACTTCCAAATATTAGCGATATATACCCGTATAACCCGTATAATTAACTCAAAATTTAATTGGAAAATTAAACTAATATATATATATTGTTGGATTGCTACTTTTCGGTGGAGGATTCGGAGGAGAAAGGAAGCAGCCGAAAATCCAACAATAATCAAACCAAATTGTCAACAAAAGCAACTCATGGACAAATCATGAAATGCCACCTCAACCTAACAATAAATGCATGGAAAATAACAGCCAAAAGAGATGAAATTCGGAGGAAAAACGGAGGAGAACAGCAGCCGAAGCCCTCCTTCTCTCTTCTATATATATATGAGTTTAAAGCTATTAATGAAGGCACAAACAAACTCCATTAACTCTCAACTCCTCCAGCACGAAAATACCAAAAACCACCAAATCGAACCAAAACGAAGAACAAATCCATCGAAATAGTCGAGCTCGGATCAAAAGAAATACAAAGCATAAAACCCTCAAAAACAAGCTTAAAGGTAAGTTGAGGTAACTCGAGTTGTTTTTGTCCGAATCTAAGCTTTGTATCTGACTTAAAATCATCTTAGGAACATATTAAACACAAACACGAGCTTCGGATTGCACTCAAAGAGCTCCAACGAGGTAAAACTTCAAAACCCTAGTTTTACTTTACAAAATCAAATCATATATTTAATGTTTAAACGTGTTAAAAGTTGTTATATATCCTTATATATGATGTATAAACTCTTAGAAGTAGTTTAAGTAAGTTTCTAACGTGTAAAAACCAAAGAAAAAGAATCGAACCGAGGAGGAAGATGATGAACAGTGCAACGCTGCCTCAAGGCCGGCAGTGTAAACGATGTACGCCGCGGCTTACATGGATAGGCCGGCGGCTTGCTTACACTCAAACAGAGGCTACGTAAAATAATTTTCACGTAAAATACGACGTAAGCCGGCTACCTGGAGATCTACGCCGGCGGCGTAGGGCCGGCGTACGTTGTAAGCCGGCAGCTTTCAACACCGGTGCTTTCGATAAGAAAATTTTCTTTAAAAAAATATTTACACCGGCCTGGGGATTTAGGCCGGCGGCCTTGAGCCGGCTTACAGCTAAAATTTTGCAACGAAAGCTTTTCTGACCTAAACCGAATATATATATATATATATAATATCTACTAAGTATGTATATATGTTTGTTATATAAATATGTATTAGATAATGACTTCAATACAAGTATTTAAGTCTATTTAAAATTTATATCTAATAACTTTTGAAACCCTAGAACTAAGACGATATTTAGAGTATTATTAGTCTAATATTTGTTTTAACAAGTAAAATATATAAGAATGGAAATTGAAATAAGTTAATTTCTTGAGCAATGTGACTTCTAAAAATAACCAAACAATTATGTGAGATAAAAATAGGAAAAACCCGACAATACTAAGTATTAATATCGAGTCTAGGACACAAGGCACATGTAGGAATTTAGCTAGATGATATTGATGAATATTTTGTTTTAAATAGGTGAATTTGACTCATTAGAAGATCTACCAGTGGACTACTACGACTGAGTCGGTATGAGCAGGTGAGTAATTCAGTCATATTGTACTGTTGTGATTGTAAATAGTGAATATGTAATGCAAGATAAACAAATGAGTGTTTGTTGAAAGATTGATATGATATGATTGTATGATTGCTAAAATATCTTTATACAAGCGATAACGCAATGGTTGGTGTTGTGCAATAGTATAATGATGATTGTGTGTAATGTATGGTCACCTCGAAATTGATTAAGACTTTTTGACTTAACAAATAATATGGACATGCATTGCACGAATTGCATTATTGCATATATGGTTGTGACGCCTGCTACGTATTAATATTTCGGATCTCTGTTTTTGCTTGGTTGATCCAATGTGTGAGTCTTCCAAGGTTCTCTTTGGTCTGGCGGTCCTATGAGGAACTAAAAGGCACCGAAGAACGTCGCCCGTAGAATCGCTTTGAAATGATTAATACTTAGGGAGTTTCTAAGGGGATTGCAGGAGATGGTTTGTGGAAGCCACTATATTCAAAGTGATAACATTAAAACGAGAAATCGTTGATTCTCCTGTGTACTTAGTCTCTCCTGGGCAGGTGGGTCATTGAGTTTTGTTCTTCAACCCATTAAAAAGAGGGCGTAAATCTTTTTCCTGTTTGGATTCTAGATCATCCAAACTTGTATCTGTGCATACGGTTGAGTGCTTGCATTGCATATGATTTGTTAATAACTTGTGTGATGTATGGTATGTCTGGTTATTCACTGAGCTGTGGTTTCGCTCATACTCCTACAGTCTTTTCAGGTTCACATTACGTCCCTGGTTAGTTACATCCAGGAATATGGCTCCGGTAAGGGCTTTGAAGCTAGAAGTCTACAGATCTATTTTAGTTTGATGGTTATGTACTATTAGAGTAGAATATTTAGTTGTATACTTCAACAGAGATATATGGTTTGTAATAGTTTGTAATGGTTATTCACTAAATCATTTCTCTCATATATTTGTTATTTCTTATCAAGCAACTTAAAAGATCCTGTTGTTTTAAAAACCTGTCATTCCCTGAAGGTAATCTAGTGATAATATTCAAGTGTAACTTGTTTATTACTACTAGGGTACCCTCGGGGCGTGACAAAAGCAGCTTTAAGGCAAGTAGTAATATTCTTCCAAAATCTACTGTCCAAAACCAACTATTGAATCCGCTTTCCATCTTGTGTTTTTGCATACTTAGTTAACTTCCACATATTGGAAGTGAACATACTCATCAATGCACCTTTTTGATCATTAAGGCAACCCAAAGTCAAATAAGAAGTTGCAAAACGAGTTGCACCAGGCCTAATCAAGTTCCTTTTCTTTGTGAAATGTCGTAGCATTGAGATGAGTATAGTTCTAGAGTATATATATGTGGTGATTTTTCTCCCTTTTGCAATTGTTGCACGATGGATATTCAATTCCTTCGCAAAGTCCTCTAGAATCAAATCAATACCGTGTGCTGCACAAGGTGTCTAATGTAAACCTTTTCTTTTCTCCATCAATCTTTCTCCAGCTGCTTTATAATTTGCAGCATTATCAGTAACTACTTGAACAACATTCTCTTCCCCAACTCTCTCTACAATATTGTCTAACATATCAAAGACCTTATCAGTTGTCTTGGAGATATCAGAAGTATCCAAAGAAGTTAAGAAGATTGTTCCTTTAGGGCTATTTACTAAGAATTGCATATGGAATGCTCCTTTTTATCAGTCCATCCATTTGACATAATGGAGCAACCCGTTTTCTTCCATTCTACTTAATAATCCTCAAGTAATTCCATTGTCCAGCTACTTTTTTCTTCAAATATGTTACCCTTAGCTCATGATAGGAAGGAGGTTGAAGCCCACAACCATCGACCAATCACCTGAAGCATCTTTGCGAACTCTGGATTTTTGACACAATTAAATGAATTGCACTAGTATAAAAAAACCGAGCAATTTGTTGGCAACAGTCTTCTCTCATTCTTTCTTCATCAATTGGTTCATGTTGTTGGTTTTTCTTTGTTCCACCACTTTTCTTTTTCAAGAAGGTATCAATGGCATGCATTCCTCTTTGCTTAGAAGGTAGTTGTAGTACCTCATCATCATCAGATTCATCAATTCCATAAATTTGCTTTCTTTTCCTTTGCTGCTTCTACTGCTTTTGCTAATAATGTCATCATTTGCTTTTTAACATCATCAGACACACTCATACAATACTCTACATCTCTACGTGTACAAGCCAAATGAATCTTAAATCTAAAAATACCACCACCGATAACTTTGTCACAATACTTGCATTTTACTCTTTTTCCATTGTTATCAACATCAACTCCTTGTTGCCAACCAACATCAGATCTATTTCCTTGAGCATTTTTCCTTTTAGCACTCTCTTTAGATGATTTCAAAGTTGACATCTTTAGTTCAAGTGTTCAACCTGTAAAGAAAAATGTAAAATTAAAATCAAAGAAAATGTAATGGGGAAAAAAAAAAGGAAAGCATATATTAGCTTTCAAGAGCATAATAGAACATAATTCTTTCAAGAGCAAACAGAAAAAAATTTCCAAGAGCAAGACAAAGAAGCAAACATAACATAATTTCCAGAACATAATTCTTTCAAGAGCAAACAGAACAGAAACTACATTTATGCTCCTAAGGAGAATCGGAGGAAGCTTACAAACACGTAGACTCGTAGAAACGTACGAGTAGAAATGCGATTTTGACAACCATGGGCTTATCCGTGACTATGATGTGTGATACTATTTGTAATATGTTGTTTCCTTTGACATAATTGCTAGTTAAGCCTACACCTATTATTCTACCTTTTATTTTCATGTAAGGTTGTAATATTCATACTAGATTTTGAATTTTCTTGTTCAATTTTATTAAGACATTCACACTTGCTAGACCTAAGGTTGAAATATTCATACTAGATTTTGAATTTTCTTGTTCAAGTTTATTAAGACATTCACACTTGCTAGACCGTTTGTTATATGCTTAAATTACTTAATGTAATTAGATTCTTATCATAGAAAATAGTTGATAAGTTTATTCTATTATAGTGGGCGAATATTATATATTATATTTCTAACATGTTCTTGTTAGTTTTCCATGAAATTCATTACTAGATATGTTATATGCTTAGAATAGATTAGGAATTACCTTTGTTTAAGAAGAGTTAGTGATGGTTTCCTCTCTCCCTTGATGGTGACCAAAGCCCTAAGGAGAAGAATAAGAAGGGTTGAACTTAATCCTATTACAAAATAAAATTGTTTGAATGAAGTCTATACCTTAGCTTGACGAAGATTGAAGTGTGGATTTCCTCTAGCTTTTCTATGATTTTTGTGTAGTATTATGTAGGGTTTCGTTAAAGATGCTTGATATGGGTAAAGAGAGTGTTTGTGAGAGTTTAGTCTTTTAGTTGCTGTGTTGTTTTTGTTGATGTTGTATTCAGTTTTTGTGGGGCTCACGACATGGAAGAAAGAAATGAGAGAGGTGGTTTTCTTTGAGGGAATGTGTGTGTGATTGCTAAAAATGAAACGTGGGGCTAGGGTTTTCTAAGAGGGATTTATATATTGTGTAAGTTTTGTAAATATCCCTAGGGTTTAAGGGCCTTTTTTTCATTTCATATTAATGGAATTCTTTGAACTTGAGGGTAAATAACAAATGCATCCTTAGATATCTTAGGTAGTGTCTAAAATAGGCTAAGGGTAGTTTAGTAGAATTAAATTAGGTGGACTAATATGTCCTTAGATATTTTTAAGGATATTAGATAGGATCAGGGGTAATTATTTAAGGATTAGAGAAGAGAAATTCAACCTCTGAAAATAATCTATGGGATGAAAGAACTCAATTTGCATAAGAAATCTTGAAACTGACATATGATACGGAGAAATTCAATTTTATAAATAACCTGAAAATGACATAGATTAGTCAAAATTTATTAGTAGTTTTTGATAGGTTCTTTACGTGATAATAGTTATCAAGCCATTTCTCGGATAAGGAAAATTTGGTTAGGTTTAATTTCTGTGAATTAGAAATTTAGGTAATTGAAGTAGTTTGGTAGATTGAATAGGGTATTGATGGAGTGAGACACCAAACTTTAACACCTTAGAAGATTTTTGTGCATTGAATCTAGACTTAGTAGTCATAAGGTATATAAGACAAATAGTTTCATATCTAGATAAATTAAAATGAATATGCACATGAATCTATCAATTGATATAAGATAGTATCTTCTAATTTAGGTATAAGGCTTCCACATTATTTACAAGGTGATTTCGAGTTGAAAACTCTCACATACGCGATTAGGGTTTCCGTACCCCGACATATTAAATTAGGGTTTAATGCAATATAAGCCTAAAATATTCTAACTTGAATGTTTGTGATATCAAAATCTTGATTTGAGCCCTATAAACGTAATTTAGGCTTGGTATGGGGTCTTAGTAGATATATCTCAACCTTAGTGGTTTATCTTTAAACTATAGTTTGCTAATCGTAATATTTTTAAAAATTAGTGATTCACTCTATGCCTAATAGTTAGAGTAGAATGATTATATTTATTAATTTATTAATCTTTGACATGTAATATTGTCTTTAGTATCTTTTACTACATAGAAATTACCTATTCTAATAATTGATGATATGTAATTCTCTTTAGTGCTACTTAGGGTTTAAAATACTAGAGATAACTTGATAACCATTGTATCATTATCAAGTATTTGTAGAATTTAATTTCTAGTTACTGAGTTTAAGATCGAAAAATTTCAGTGGTTACAACTACACAATAGCTCAGATAGGCTGTGATCATGGAGGGCCGTGTGTATACCATGGGTCCTTATCTGGGTGATGGGAACTAAATCATCTTAGGAAAAACTATCCATCTTTTGGGGTCATGCTGGTATCATTGTTTCACAGGACTTTGCTTTGAGAGTAAAGATATATGTATAAACATTAATTTCTATGCATGGAAAGAAATCGTATTTTGATAAAAATTGTTTTGAATCCTAAAGTAATAAGATTCCTAGGTGCTTATGCTAGTGGATATTTCTCCAACCTTTGATTTAGAGATCAAAAACCAAATCTATATATGGCTACCGGTTGGTTATATATATATATATATTTTTTTTTCTTACTTGCTTGATTGCATTAAATATATTTGTTCAATACAACTTGCTTGTCACTTGCTTGAAGGTATGAAGGGGGGATTATATCACACTAAGCTTGCGATCGCTCACCTCCTTAGTTTGCTATTATAGGATTATCTCCGGTATCATCCTAGGTGAGGCTACCCATAAGTTAGCTTTCTTTTGAGAGATGGGATTCTATGGGAAGGAATCGAGAGTTAAGAGTTCTTTCTTTTTTGGTGAATCTCACAAGATTATTTTTTATAAGCTAAAGATATATGTAATATTTTATAGGGCAAGAACCCTAATTTAATACTTAGAGGTGCTCATCAGTGCTTTTGAATGGTATTTATTATCTAATAATTTATTTGTTATTTAATTTTGATTTGTTGTTATTTTATAGAATTATCAATTAAATACTTTTGGGTTTCATCTGTTACCTAGTCACAGTACATCTTTGCATGATATTCAAAATTTTTGAGAGACTTGGGAGTTGATCTTAGGCTTTGGTGCCATGTATGGTAGAATTTTCCCATCTAGGTTACCCTCAGGGCATGATAGATTTTAATTGGTACGAAAGCATGGTTAAGCATTGCGTTTCACCTTAAAACTAGAATTAAGAAACTTACTATGGTGAAATTAAGTGCGGGTATAACCGGGTTAAGATTATTTTTAAATTATTATATAAATAATATAAGTAGGAAACAAGCAAAACTTAGTCTTTATCATGTACTTCTTATAGAGGTCCATCAATGAGGTTTGCAATGAGTAGATGAGTTTCCACCCAGAGCTGGGCGAGATACTAATCGCGTATCGCCATTGACTCCATGTACTTTATGAGGATCTTTCCATTTATGAGATGTCAAAGGATATGGGGACTATTATTACATGGTGGAGAGCCAAGATATGGGATAATGTATGACATGATACGATGCTGAGCGTACAGTTCCATACCTCAATAGGATAGTTGATAGAGTTAAGACCATCTACGTATTAGGGGAGGTTGTGCATCAGCTTGGACACTCGAGAGTGATCGGGGAGGATGTCATCTTTATACCTTGCATGGGGATTTCGCCAATTGGACCCGATTTCAGGACTTGGTTCCCAATTGGCTTCAAGTTAATCTACGCAAGAGACTCTAATAGGGACCATCAAGCCATGGTAGGTGCACATTATGTAGGAGTTTTCTCTTCTTATGCACAACATTAGATACAAATGTCAAATTCACCACTAGAGGATCTCGATTTAAGAGGCCATCCCTTAGTGGCACCTGATGCACTTACCTTACCAGCGCTTCTAGAGCAAATACATCCGATTCGGGAGCCTATGCCATAGCTAATTTTAGAGCCTATCCATTAGGCAAGTGTTTTTATGGAGTTAGACAAACCTGATACCATGCAACATATATAGCAGCGTATAGATGGCCTTATGTCTCCTTTGAGGCTTTTACCTTCAGATTTTTAAGAGGGTTCTATAGAGTTATGGGAGGAGGAGAATGATGATCCCCTTCTTCTTCGTAGGTCGGTGGAGACATGTCTTCTCCTAATAATTTAGCTATTTCTCTTAATCCACTCAAAATATAGCCATCCGCTGATAATCAGCCACCACCACCAACAGATTTTGTACCTGTTCCTTTTCTGTTAAATGTTCTAGTTGCTATCACTCCAGCTTTTTATACCCAGGACCTAGAGTACATCATTTCCAATACTGCTTCCTCAGATACTCTACCTTGAGTTCTGTGAGGTAGAGCTTAGCTCCAATAGTTAGTATTATCTAGGAGGAGTGATCACAAATGATTTTGCTTTTGGACAGATGGGAATCATCGATGATTATTCCTTATGATTAGGGTTAGTTTGACACTTTTTGATGTATTCTAGGGATTCTTTTTTTGGGACCTTTTGTATCTAGGGGTTATGGTGTACTTATTTGATGATATTTCCTTATATTTTCCTTTTTTGATGTATTTTTGAATGGGAGGGAAACATGTAGTAAGGTCCCATTTATATATAGATGCTATTTGATGTATATATAGATGCACTTCAAGGGTTGCTTCATGGAAGCAACTGCCTATTACATTTATCCTAACTTAACCAAAGTTAATGAAAATGACTTTTTCTATTTTCTTTGTATAAACATTCTTTTTATAATAGTACTCATTATTTTATAAGAACTTTTTATGTGACTTTAGTTATTTTCTTTGTATAAATATTTCTTTTTATAGTAGTATTCTTTATTTTATAAGAACTTATGATCTTATGTGTGATAAATAGACCACCTAGGATGATTGACCCTACGTCGTACTTATTATGCAGGTGGAGACATCGAGCCATCGCTAGCAGCTCCACAGGAGTAAGATCTACCTCCACCACGTCTTAGGTAAGATAGATCAGGAGAGGTGCTAATAGAACTAGTACCATTACCACCTCCACCTCCACCAACAAGACAATATGGAAGCATGTTACTTGAGTTTATAAAATGCAACTGTTACTTTGATGGATCTCATGGTCAGTCTGATGATGCTAAAGATTGGTTGGCTCAAGTTGAAAGATCATTTACAACTTTTCAGGTATCATAGGGCTTGAAAGTTGAATATGAGACCTATATGCTTAAATTACATGCACGGACTTGGTGGGAGTCCTGAAGAAGAGACTTAGCTGACCTAATCACATAAGAGATCTTTCAACGTGAGTTCTTGAAAGATTATTTTTTAGCAAGCTTAAAAGTGTAGTACAACATTGATTTCTTGCATATTTCTCAATGTTGACACACTATAGACTAGTATGAGACTGGATATGATAAGCTATTGCAACATGGTTTAAAGTCCTATCAAAACAGTGAATAATTAAAAATGCGGGTATTTTTTAGTGTTTTAAATGGTGGTATGCGATGCAGATTGGAAGAATTTAGGATCAATACTTATCAATCATTAGTAGAGAAAGCCCGTGTGTTAGAAATTCTAGGAAAAGAAAGAATGTTTAGGTAGAGAAAAAGGTGAATACTTTCGGGAAAAGGCCATTTGTGGGATCAAGTTTCAAAAGAAAATTCAAGAAACCAATGTTTTAAAAGTGTTCCTTTGGTAAGAAGCATAAAGCTAGTCAGGATACAAAGCATTAGAAATGTAGAGGAGATCATAAGCCGATGCATTGTCCTCCATTGAAGAATAAATGTTTCTTTTGTGGAGATTTGACACATCAAATTAGCAACTGTCCTAAGAAAGCAGACACTACTTGCTTCATCTATAAGTAGATTAGACATTTCTCGACCACATGCTAGAAAAGACAAACAAATTCAACTAAACCATTAATTAGTGGAGGAAACATTTCATCTGAGAAGAAGAATAGTGGATAGAATGATCATTCTAGTGGACAATTGTACAATCTTAAGCGTATTTGGAATTATGACGATGAAGATGATTAGATGCATGAGTTAACATAATGGATAATGAAGATACCTATTCCTTTGGAATTGTAGCAAGTACACCCCTTAACCCTAATCTTTGATTTTGATTTACAAGTTTCATATATATACAACCATATTAAGAAGCCTAAGACCTTTAAAAGACTTATTGGTAGCATAATTCTAGATAGGAACTTAATAACTATGACATGGTTTGTTTAATTCAGGAAATATTTCAGTAGCAAGTCATTCAGCTTATACCCTATTTGATATGAGTGCAAATCATTCTTTTATTACACCTGAGATAGTTAAGTAGATAGGAATGCCCATAATAACCACCTCAGTGAGTTTTGGTGTAAAGACTCTTACAAGTAGTGTTATGGTTACCAAGGAAATGATCAAGAATAGTCCACTATAGATACAAAACCATGGCACCAACACAAATCTAATAATAGTGTAATAAATGAATAATTATGAAGGAATTTAGGCCTGAATTGGATGATGGAAGTGAAGGTTATGGTTGATTGTCAGAAGACAGAAGTAAATTTCCATGCTACCAATGGATCTCAAGTTATTTGTGCTGAGGGATCGGTAATACCATGACAAAAGGAAATAAACTCATATGAGCTTATGTTAAGTAATGAGCAACATCACTAGGGTTGGAGCTTTTTGTACGCTGCTGAAATCACGAAGACAAAAGTGAATCTTGTGAAAATCCCAATAGTAAACGAGTTTTGCAATGTATTTCTAAATGAATTGCTGAGATTATTAACAAAGTGAGAAATCAAATTTATGGTTAATCTAATACCTGGCACTAAATCGATTTTAGAAGCACCATACAAAATGGCTTTAGTTGAATTACGGGAATTGAAGAAACAATTATAAGAGTTACTATATCAAGGTTTTATTAGACTGAGTGTTTCACGGTGGGAAGCCCCAATGTTACTTATGAAGAAGAAAGATAGTTCACTAGGACTTTGTATTGATTATTGAGAGTTGAATAAGGTAACAATCAAGAACAAATATCCATTGCCTTGTTTTGATAATTGATTTAACTAGTTACATGGAGCTAGTGTTTTCTTACATATCGATTTGAGATCCGGTTACCATTAGCTTAGGATTAAATTGGAAAACGTGCCATGATTGTAAACCCCAAAATTTTCGGAATCAGTTTAGCATAAAACCCTAAACCGAAAGTCAAACGGAACCCTAAAGGTCAACAAAACCCTAGTTTACCGTAATCGTTTAAATCCGGCATTGCCGTTTTCTTTGGCCTTGGAAAACGAAGTTGGGATAATTAGCTAGAATAGTTCGTAATAACCATAGGTTTTATAAAAATATCAGTTTTGCGAATTTCGGGTGTCCTTTCAACCTGATCGGACACGGTTCTCGAAAAATGTGTCCGAGAACCCAGAATAGTAAAAATATTCTGAATACACCGTTAGAACCGTAAAAATATAAGGTTTTCAAAAATATCAATTTCAAAATTTTTCGGTAGCTAAAAAAAACAGATATAGCTATTATACGAGTATTTTCTTACTACCAGTACTTTATTAGTCATATCTATCTTACATTACACTATTCATTACTATTCTACACTATTCTTTTATCTATACTTTTTCTTACACCTACACTTACACACTATATAACCTATAATCCTTACTTTTTACCTTTCTCATAACTTTATTTCACATCTACCTTACACATTACATCTTTCTCTTATCAAAAATCAAAAAAATAAATTCTCTTCCCCCTCCACATCATGTGGCCGGTGCCCCCCCTCCCTCTATCTCCTCAATTTGTTTCAATTTTTCATTTATTTTAATCACACAAAATTCACTCCACATTTTCCTATAAATACCTCCCTCCTCTTTCACTTCTTTCACACATTCACTACCCACAAATTCTTACCAAAACTCTCTCAATTTCTCCTCTCAAAACTCCCTCAAATATTATCCCAAAACTCTCTCAAAATATTTCTACAACAACTTCTACCAACAACTAAAACTCATAACCACATAATCATACCAAAGTCTCCTTTAGGTAACCACCTTCTATTATTTTCTTCTTCTTCATGTTATGTAACTTTACATGACTATAGTGTGAGTTTCCAAAGACTACAAGTTATGGAAGCTACATTATGTTCATGTATTGTTCTTGTTCATGTTCATGAAAATTTATTTAAATTCATGTCATTATTTTTGTTCATATTATTGCTTCTATATCTAAATAATATTATCTACATATATACATATTCTTTAGAGTATATAAGCTCACTTGCAATTTATTTATTTCATGCAAAGCAATTTATTTATTTATTCCATTGCAATTTATTTATTTATTCCTTGTTAAATTAAGACTAGTCTCTAGTCTTAGACTTGTCCTCATCAAGTCAAAACAAGTTTTTCTTTCTTACATTTTATTTTATTTTTGGGACTAGTCTACTTCTTAGTCTCGGGAGCCTTGAAAAAGCTAAGACTCCAATACTTGACTTTATTATTTATGTTATTTTGTTTACTATTATTCTCATAATCATGTTCATTTGGATTATTGTCCAAAAATTTTAATTTCTAAAAATAATTAAACAAAGAAAAATTTTGTCACTTAGAGATAAGTTTATGAAAAGTGTAGAATCTATAAGATGACAAAAGATAAACTCATTTCCTTTCAAGTTACAAAAAGAACTCGCTATAATTTTAGAAACTACTTTTACTTTAAAAAGCTATTTAAAACTTTATTACTCCACTTTGTTTTTCAAAAGAAACTATTTGTTGATACAAAAATAATTCTTTTTACAAAAAGATAAACAAGATGAATGGCTAAGGAATTTTCAAGTAAAGACCTTTAGAAACAAATAGGCAACGAAAATCTATGGTTTGAAAACAAAAATAAAGTTATTTCTTTTCAAGTTACAAGAAGAAACCACTAAATTTTAGAAACTACGTTACTATAAAAAGGTTTCTTAAGTCACATATTGATCTACTTCATTTTTATCAAGAAAATAAAATTTTATGCATGGATGATTTTTATGAAAAACATAAGACATGAGGAAAGAATGAGAAATTTTCAAATGAAGATTTTTGTAAATAAATAGACAAAGGAAATTTGTACAAGAAAAATAAATGGGAAGAATAGTGTGTTTTCTAAAATAGTAGAAATTTAGAAAATAGAAAATTTATTTTCAAAAAGTTACTTAGGAAAAATAATAAAGCCAACGTAAAGCCTTTTTAGAAAACAAAAGGAAACAAGGTATTCATTTCAAGAAATCTACAAAAACAATTTTTGAAAACTATATTCTTCCAACATTGTTTTACTCAAGAAAAATAATTTGACAACAAAACACTTGAGCATGCTTCAATATGAGTTATATAGTTATAAAAAGAAAATTTTTCAACTATATAGATAACTAAGTATTTATCAAACAAATTTTGATTTCTTGAACCAAAGTTGTTTTGTGTTGGAAAATTCATGGTGAATTTTGTCGCCACAATTTCGGGGCCTAAATGGTATATTTTGAAAAAAATAGTTTTAGAAATGGATAGATCTTTCCGATTAGATAGAAATCGGTATATTATATGCGTGATTCCGAGTTAAAATAACCAAGTTATGACCATTTTAAATTGGAACATTCTTTTATACGAGCTTTAACGTTTTTTTTGACATTATTTTGTCAAATTTCAAGAAAATCATCAAGGAATACTCATTGTGGGTATTTTCTTTGGCTAGGTGACCCCGAGGAAGGATTTCTTTACCCCGAGGATTATTACGATTAAGTAGAGTGTGTGAACGACTCATCCACCTAGAGGAATAGTCGACATGGCATCGTGAGTTTATTTCCATTAAATGCTATACTTGTTGTACTTGTAAATTAGTTGCATTAGAGTTAGGCAAAGATAAACTGATATGTATGAAAAATAATTCTTTGAAAGAATTCTTAAGAATATCAAAGCCAGAATTATTTTAAATGATTGTTTTAGTATAGTATTGATTTGTATGAAATTCCTTGATCGCCTTAAATTTAAAATAATTATGCAATGACTTTATAAATAAATGAATTCATGCATACCACGAAGTGAGTCACATTGCATTTTGGGTTATTATCCTTGGGTGAGAAGGATAGTAAGCTCATGTCGAAAGCAACACTTGGCGGGAGATCCGAAAGCGATTGCTTGGCGGCTTAATGGAAAATGCTTGGCGGAAGATCCGAAAGCAAGGTTAATCAAGTAGATTCAGAATGCTTGGCGATGAGTGCTCGTGAGCATAAAAACTTTTTAACTAAAACTACTTGAATTGAGGTTATGTATCACCAAACCCCGAGTGGAGAGCGTAAATCCATTTGACATATAGTTCCCGGAAAACTATATGCTTGTTTGCCCACGTGCTTGTTGCATTACATTTGTTTGTTTAATCAACTTATTTGAAATCTTGTTACAAGAAGTTATTTATGGAAATAGTTCTCACTAAGCATGTTAGCTTATACCCCGATAGATATCTTTTGCAGTTTCCCTACTTATGGTTAAGGCCACGAGGACCCTGCGGGCAGGTAATCTCTTTTGGATAATAGAAATTTAGATAAAGTGTAGCATTAGTATTGATGTACAAATATCCATGTAATAGATTAGTGATCAAGAGGAAATATCCCTAAGTTTGTAAAGCCATTGATATGAATGAATGATTATTATGAATCCTCTTTTCTTAATGTGTTATTTATATCTTCTTAAACTTCATAATTCCATATATGGTCCTCTAAAGTTGTGAAAGCACGTCTTACACTTAATATAAAAGCTTTTGGGAATGGCTAAGGTTGTCATATTCAAGCTTTAATATTGAATGTGGCGGACTGTCACGTTTAGGGTACCCATTGGGGCATGACAATGATAGCATTCAAGACTAGGTATAGACATTACGAGTTCTTAGGAATGTCATTCAGCTTAACAAATGCACCTACCTCCTTTACGGATTTAATGAACCAAGTGTATAAGTCACTATTGGATAACTATGTTATAGTCTTTATTGATGACATCTTGATATATTCAACGATACCTAAGTAACATGCAGAACATCTAAGGATAGCATTATAGATATTAAGAGATCATAAAATATATGCTAAGCTATCAAAATGTGATTTTTTGTTTAACAAAATTTCCTCTCTTGGACATGTAGTTTCGAGAGATGGCATATTGGTAGACCCTATGAAGATTAAGGCTATTGTTGATTGAAAATAGCTAAAGATTGTTATTGAAATAAGAAGCTTTTTAGGATTAGCAGGTTACTATAGACAATTTGTGAAGGATTTCTTAAAGATTTCTCGACCATTTACTCAATTAACACAAAGTATAAGAAATTTGAGTGGAATGAAAAGCAAGAAGAAAGCTTTCAAGAATTAGAACGGTGATTGGTATCAAAACCAATATTAACAATACCAAATAGTAGCCTACCATTCACAGTCCATAGTGACGCATCAAAGAATAGACTACGTTTTATACTTATTCAAAATGATAAGGTAATTACTTATGCTTCTAGATAGTTGAGACCACATAAATGTAACTATCCTACACATGATTGAGAACTTGCGACAGTCATTTTCGCTCTAAAATTATAGAGACATTACCCTTATGGTCAAGCTGTGAAATTTACTTTCATCATAAAAGCCTCAAGTAACTGTTTACCTAGAAAGAGTTAAGGTAAAGAAGTTGGCTTAAACTAATCTAAGACTATGATCCTAGAATCAACTATTGTTTTAGAAAGGTGAATGCAGTACTAGACACATTGAGTCGAAGGAATCAAGCAAAGGTTGCCGCCTTACTCATTACTCAAAAAGAGTTTATCAAGAGTTCAAATGGTTGAACATTGAGTTTATTTGTCATGAAACAGAGGCTGAGATGGCTAATATTGTTGTTGAACCTACAATTATTGAAAGGATAAGGACATTTAACAGCATGATCTAGCTTTATAGTTGGTGAAACAAAGAGATGCAATAGGGAAAGTATATAGATTTCAAAATAGGAGAGGATGGAATTATTCTGATGAATAATAAACTTTGTGTGCTAGATGATTTGGAACTTTGACAATCGGTATACAATACATCATGGAGGTACTAAAATATACCAAGATATGAAAAGTTATTATTGGTGGAACGAGATGAAACGTGATGTTATGAATCTAGTGTAGAAGTGTGAAGTTTGTTAACAAAGTGAAAGCTAGACACTAATGAACTGGAGGACTCTTAAAACCTTTTCCCATTCCTGAATAGAAGTGAGATCAAGTCACAATGGATTTTGTGACTGGATTACCAAGGACAACATTCGGATATGATGCTATATGGGTGATAGTAGATCGATTGACTAAATTAGCAAAAGTATACATTCAAGAAATTGTGTGATTACATGGAATTCCAACAAGTATTATATCAACTAGAGATCCTAGGTTTGTAACAAAATTCTGGATGAGCTTACAAAGGAGTCTAGGTACTAAATTGCAGTCTAGTACTACTTACTACCCGTAAACCGATGGACAATCTGAAAGAATCATACAGACATTGGAAGAGATGTTAAGGGCATGTGTGATAGAATTCAAGTGAAATTAGGATGCACACCTGCCTTTAATAGAATTTGAGTATAATAACAACCATCATTCGACAATTCAGATTCCACCTCATGGAGTGCTATATGGGAGGAAATGTAGATCACCACTATTTTGGGATGATATTGACAATGCTACTTTAGGGCCAAAATGGATACAGGATGCTGCTGAAAAAGTGAAAATTATTAAACAAAAGATGAAGCTAGCCCAAGATAGACAAAAAAGTTGGACTAATATGAATGAAGAACCTTACAATTCAAAGTGGATAATCATGTATATTTGAAAATAAGCCTTATAAAGAGTATATATTGAATTTGAGCAAAGGGGAAATTGAATCTTAGATATATCTAATCTTTTAAGGTATTGAAAAAAGTAGGAGACCAGGCTTATCAATTAGCCTTACCACCAAATTTTTCTGTTATACATAATGTGTTTCATGTATCAGTATTAAGAAAGCATATTTCAAATCCAGACAAAGTAGTTGAATTGGAGCTCGTACAATTACGACCCAAATACTGGATCGCAAGGTTCAAAAATTGAGAAACAAGCAGATCAAATATGTAAAGGTTCTTTGGAGGAACTATGCTCAAGAAGAAGCCACCTGAGGAGTTAAGGAAGAAGAGAGATGCAAGTACCCTCACTTATTTGAGAACCTAGGTATGCTATTACATTTTGCAGACAAAACTTTTCTTAAAGGGGGTAGAATGTAAACCCTTTAAAGATTGTAATTATAAATTTCTATTCTACTCTTGAATTAGGATTTTTAAAATTTCATTTTAAAATAATAAAACCTAAATCACATATGATAAATTGATTGCGTAGAACAAAAATTTATCGCATATAAAATTTGAAAATTTAACATGTGCCAACATAAACTATTTTGACTTTATTTATTTCTACTTCAATACTATAGGAAAAAAATTATAAAAGAATAAAATAACATTTTAATAAGAGATATCAACACTTGGTAAGTCTACCCTAGGCATTTGATTTGTAGAATAAAAATAAGAGCAGCGCTAAGAAGAGAATATACTATATATTATCTTATCGACATCTCTTTTCTATAGCTATAAAAGGATAAAGCAAGACTTCTTCTCTCTCTTGTCTTCTCTTGTCTTCTTTTTTTTTCCTTTTCGTTCTTTTTTTCTTCCTTTCCTTTTTTTTGCTTTACGTCATAATAACAACAACAAGAAGATCAACTTTCACTTCCTTGTTACTTCATTATAAGTCATAGTAAGTTTTCTTTTCTTCTTCTTCTTTTTCTTTCTTTTTTCTTTTTCTTTCCCTCCTTTTCTTTTACTTGTTGTTTCGTATATGTATAGCTACTCTATAGCACCTCACTCGATCAACATATACACTATGTGCACACACTAGAGCATAACTCTAACACGACACACACCACAGTGCACATTGAGTGCTTGCTAGGTGCTCCATAGCTGGCTCTACACCATTACCCAGGAACTCTATAGATGCTCCATGAGCACTCCATACTATCACACTAGGCCCTCTGTTGGTGCCACGATCATGTATACTCATACGCGTAGCCGGGCCTACAACTGCTCCATGCTCAACACTACAAGTGCTTACTGAGGGCTCCAAAGAAAAACAAGTTGAGTGCTCGATAGGCACTCCATGCCCTGTCATACACCAGCATTCACACACCCAAGCGCACACACAAGCACATACTAGCACACCATAGAGCACTCACAAGGCACTTATACTAGTCAAATGTGCACATACTCCATGCACACACTAATTACCCACACATAAGGTAACACATCACTACTATCGATCACTCACACATACATACTGAATGCTCATGATGGAACTCATTTACACACAAACACAATCGTTGTCTTGTGCACTTACCACCACTCACTATCACACTCGCAACACACACAGCACAACCACTAGCTCTTACATGCACACGCACCAAAGCATGCAAACAAATCACAAGCACTTGTAGCTCACTCGCAATAGCAACACATGAATTCCACGCACATACAATAGCAGCTGTGGTGCTGCTATCATTCACGAAGCATCACACATGAACAGGACAAGATCAACTGTAGCTTCTTCCTTCCCTTTTTAATTAACTTAATTCCTATTATTATTGCTTATTCCATGCATATGTGTGCATATACACATATGTTATCTTTTCTTTTCTTATATAGATGTTTATACTCTTATTTATTTATTTATACTCTATATCTTATTTGTTGTTGCTCATTGTATGGACACACCATACGCTGACTTAAATCCATAAACATATACCAATAGTACCAACACAAGACAACTCTACACCTCTTTCTTTTCCCCACCGACTAACCTCAGTCCATAACATCATGGCTGCTAAGTTAGTAGCTTTCCTTATGCTCCATGGCACAAAGCCAAACACATATGACACACATCAATAAAATAAAGATCCATAATTTAAATTAGATTATATGTGAATCCTTATAATTGATATAAAAATATACATAAATATGTATAAATATTTATAAACACATTTAAGGAATTTAATAGCTAATATGGAAGGAATATAGACATGAATTTTGACTTAGAAATAGAAATATTGAAATTTGCTAAGGAACTAGCAAAT
The DNA here is from genome assembly GCA_024138025.1 of Combretum micranthum. Taxonomy (NCBI): domain Eukaryota; kingdom Viridiplantae; phylum Streptophyta; class Magnoliopsida; order Myrtales; family Combretaceae; genus Combretum; species Combretum micranthum. Next base: position 21,213 of record JAMXBD010002859.1, read on the forward strand.
TTCGAAATCTGAATGGAGTATTTTTATGACCATAGAGCCCTCTTTTAGTAAAAATGACATCACCAATGGATTATACTAAAAAAATCCTATGAAAATGATTGCTCATTCATTGAAAATGGACGATAAATTAGTTAGACATCATGAAAACAAAATTTGAATGATGTATCATTTCTTACTCAGAATTGCATATGTGATTTACAGATTTGAGCATCTTACACGTTTCTTTTCTTAAAAACAACACCATGACTAGAAAGTACTCAAAGAGTATTATCAAATTGATTATTTACACATCAAAATTAGAATAGAAATGACCTAGTTATTGCAAAAACAATTTTTTTACAAGCAGTTGTCTTGGAACTGTAGGATCATGAGTTGTTTCTTGCTATTTCCACATCTTAGTTGTATCTTTTATAAAAAAAAACATCATATTTGAAAATTACTCGAAAAAAACTGTATCAAATTGTCTATTATAGATGAAAAACCGAAGTTAAAATAAAATAGTTCCAAGCAATTAATAATTTAATACCAAAACTACAAGAATTCAAGAACTAATAAAGGGGTGGGCACGGATTGGTTTGATTTTTCCCCTCTCAAAGCCAAACTATTAACAATAGTTTGGATTAGATTGAACATTTTCTAAACCATTAAAATAACAGTCTTGTCGATTTAGATTACTGATTAATTTTTTTTTTATAGTTTCGCTAATAAATTTGTTACATTGTAATATTACTGTAGGTCTAAAGACGTTGTACTCACTACTTATTAAGACCCAAGTCATTATTGAATTAAAGTAATAATAATTAGCTCATATGCTTTAAAAACATTTGACATGCAACATCGTGTGCCACAAAGCGCATTGCAAATAACAATTGTGTAAGGTGCAACCTTGCCTGGCATATACTACATTATTTATTGCAAACAATGCACCAATAATCTTAGACATCATTTCATTTCATATCAAGTACAAGGACAAGGCTACATACATCATCAACTGCTGTAAAGCATTGTGGAAAAATTATAAAACAACTTCTAAGGCTAAAAACAGAAATAACTTGCAGGCAAACTTTAATATGAAAAAAACATAAAATAACAAAATGAGCCATAAGAGTATCTTCTACTAGAAGAGTTTGTTCCCTAGCTTTCATAAAAATCAAGGACTCTAGCTCTTCCATATCTAAAATGAAGAATATCTTATCAGCTTCCACATACTTATAGTAACTGCACCCACCACATTATATATTAGTTTATAGAACCATCTTTTAACATGGAAGCATACTTAAGAAGGTATCATCATTAATTAAAATATACATCACAAACTAGAGCAAACGCTATCATCACATAACTCAAAGAACTCACACCGCTAGATTACATTAGCACTTCATGTTCTCTTGTTATTTAAAATACATTTTAAGTTTCAAAAACTTTCAGGTAAACATTGCTGACCAGCCATAATGTAAAGAAGCTAGACAAGAATCAAGGGGTCAAATAGCCATAAGAGAACGCAGAAATACCTAAGCTAGTTATTACACGAATAAATTACAATAACAAAAAATTTCCTTCTACGTAATTTAAATTAAATCCTCATATTCACAACATTTAACCCTGCCCAAGAAAAGTCAAGTCATCATCTTTTCATCCATATTTTAAATCAACGTAAGTCCAGCTTGTTTACTCCTTTGTAATTTGCATACTCAACTCATCACTACCATATGATCATAGTCGAATCATCTCGAGTTCCATACGTATCTCAACGATCAATTAATTTGTAAAGATTGATCAAATTTTTACCATCGTCATTTGTAGACATCTCATTTTGACATTTTTGTCAAAATAAATACTTAGGTTAGTATATACATAATTAAAAAATTGAATTTTGCAAATTATAAATGTTAAAGCTAGGAATAAAATAATAATAATAATAATAATGAATCAATTTAATAGAAATAAATACAATAGATATAATATGGATAATTAATATAGTATAATGTAATTTTGAAAATTCGTAAAAAAAAAAAAAAAAAAAAAACTGTTCATCGTCTCCTACCTCCGGCCGCCCGATGGGGCATTTTCAAGTCTATTTTTGACCCCGTTTTCAAACCCGTTTTTTACAAAATAAATACATATTTTGAAAATAGGCGGAGTAGTTTATATTGGTATAAAATTTTGTTGTTTTCATCAAGAGAAAGGGTTTCAAATTTGAATTCGAAAATTAAAAAAAACTCGTTTTTAGCTTCCGAAAAAAGGCAAAATCCGAGATTTACGTCGTTTAACGTTCAAAATCTACGGTAATGACAGCTATTTTCATGTTAAGAAACTAATTAATAATTGTAATTTGTTTTTCGGATTGAATAAAAAACCCTAAATTTAGATCTATAAATAGAGAAGAAAAAAAAAACAAAGGAGGAGGACACAAAAACAAAGAAGAGAAATCAAACAAGCATTTGATATTCGGGAAGTTGAGAATTTCCATTGCCATAAGTTTGATTGTTGTCGAGAACCACCGAACGACCGTCATCGGAGTAACACGTGCCGACGACCACTAACCCGACCGGCCATCTTCTGATTCCGTTGGTGTCTCAGGCGCGCACGAAGTAGAATCTAAATCGAGAAACTCAAATTCAGCAAGCTCCATTTGGATATTAACTGGAAAGGATTGGCAGCAAAAAAAACTAATATGAGGATGATAATGGAGGTCAATGATCTCCTGGATCACTGAGCCAATTATCGGCACACTCCAATTCCACGCGCGCGTCCAGTACAGGTAAGTTTCAAATCGTATTCCTCTTTAAATAAATATAATAATAATAATATAATAATAATAATAATAATAATTTTAATAATTAAAAAATAGGAAAATAAAAAATAAGAAAAATGAAAATAATTAGTATATGATTATATTTTCAAAATTTGTTATGAATCTATGTGTTTTAAAAATAAAAATAAAAAAATAAAAAAATTCAAAAATATATTAAATTAGTATTAGTTTGAATCATGATAGTATAGTATTAGTTTGAATATCAATTATTTACATGATCGATCTTGCTATGATAGTTTAAATCCTGCACCTTTCTATGTGATACCGGTTTGTAATTTATGATTTATTATCAAATTTTGAATAATGAGATATTGCAAATATTTGGCATACGATTGTATTGATAACTTTATGAAAATCTTGATTGGCTAAAGATTGTTTATTACCATGATTTTGAAATAATTAAAAAACCCGATTTCGTTATCAATATGCCAATGTAATTAGAAACTTTGCTAATTGAATGTGAGTTCATCTTGTTAACATTGATATCATTTATTGATTTTATATATGATGATATATTGATTTAATTAATGTGCTTGACAATTGCCATGAATGATATAATTTTAATCCATTATTCAAAATCTTTTTTTTTTATCACTTAGAAAAGTAATTCTTTAAATTTGTTAAAACATAACTGATATAGTAATGATTTGTTTTCTTGTGATAAAATGGAATTTTTTGATATATATATCATGTTAGGTATGTGTTCATAGAATTACATTAAGATCTTGTTATTGATAATATACCTAAATCATGCCCTAATCATAAGTATATGAAATTTTTTTTTTAGGTTTACAATATTTGAAATTGTGTGATTATGTATGAGATAGTCATTAATATTTCCTTTTATGCCATGATGTAGTGATGCCTTGATGTAATGATATTGAATTTTATGATTTCACATATATGAAACCATATTAAAATCTTGCCCTTCATAGTGTAGTTTCAAAGATATATAAATCTTGATATGCCTGATATTGCTTTGTTGAAATTAGCTTGTTAAATTTGATATTCCTTATAAAATTTTATTCTTGATAATATGTATGATCAATTGATATGCATGGTATGTGATTATGATTCTTGTCCAAAATTTTTTTGTCACTAGAAAAATCCGATTTTCCATAAATTGCTAAAACCTAACTAATAGATTAGGGTTTATGTTAAAAATATACATATATATTTTTCTATAAAACTAACAAAATAATGAACTTAAACCGAAAAGATTTCGAAAAATTTTAAAATTAACAACAAACTAAATTTTTCTAAAAGAACTACGTGTGGTCTGATCCCGATTAGCGGGTACGTAGGCACCTAAATGGGCGACTTAAAATATGTAAAAAATTATTTTTGTGAATTTATTTGATTTTAGTTTAGTTTAGAATATATGAATATTGATAGAATTTGATAAGATTTGATTAATTTGAATATTTGAGTTTTTAGATTATATATGATTATCGATGGAATTTGATTAGTATTTTTGTGCATATTAGACATATGTTTAGTTAATTAGATTTGATAAATAGTTTAGATTTTGAAATTAGGGTTTAAAAGAAAGCAATTTAAATATGGAAAGTTAAAGTGGTAACCGTTTAGGTTTTAATAGGTTAGCCCCCGAACTCAAGTTAATTTCTGGTTCTCGTTTTCAAAAAACGATTTTTTTCGCAGATCAGTAGCAAAACCAAAATCAACCTACCCATTGGTTTTGGTTTATTTTTTCTCGACTTTAGTCGAGTGGCGACTCCAAAATGTTTTAAAAATTCAAAATTTCCTTTAATTCTTAGTCGAGGATTCGTATTGAATGGGTTAGGGTTTAGTACGAATCGGATTAAAGGAAATCGAAAAAAAACCAGGCTCGACAGCTTGGCGACTCCACTGGGGACATTTTTAGAGGGCTAGCCACTTTATGCTTTTCATATATTTGCTTTCTTTTTTAATATCTTGTATATTTGTAGATATTTGTGCTAACCGTGTGCTTATGTGCAGATATTATCTATATAGATTATTGGAGGGGATATTTACTTTTGAAAAAAAAATGTGTGCTAGATGTGGTCAAACCCGGGCCACCTTAGGTAAACTTAGGACGGGAGGCACCAGTAGGTCTCGGGTGTTGTGGTTACCCACCATTCGAGACACGAATTAGCCTCCCACTCCGGTTAATGTGGCCCATGGCCCATTAATTGGGGGACCTTTAGAACCCACCCTTCTTGCATCCACTACATGAAGGAGATGATGATCAAGCTTTGTGGCTAATCAAAATGTTTTTCAAAATTGCTTTACAAAACAAAAGCTGAATTTATAGGAGTTAACTTTTCCTTGTAATCCGTTATGTAAATGTGTCTTGTAAAATCCTTGTAACCTTTTTGTCTTTGTATTCAGTTTAGTGTACCATGTAAATGTATATACCGTGTTGTAACACATCTCTTTGTAATAGGTAGAATAAAGAAATGGCAGATAGTATGTGGGCCCGTCTTACTCCCGAGATCCATGTTCATGAGCCTACTAGTCCGATGCCCATTTTGAGCAAGTGGTTACAAACTTTCAAGCCAGAACAAAGAAGATTTATTGAAGACCGTTTGGGACCTATTCTTTCTCTACCAAAGGTCCAGGTCCCCATTCATCTTTTTAGGGCCTTGGTTTACTTATGGAATGTTGATGAAGCCGCCTTTTGCCTTGGTGAGCACACTTTGAGTCCCACTATTGAGGAATACACGAGGCTTCTTCAAGCTCCACCAACTCATGCGGGAATATATGCTCCTCAACTTAGTAAAGGGCCGATCAACTTGTTCAACTCCTTTTTAGGAATTAAGAAGACCGATGTGTCTAAAGCCCTCAAGAATTGCAATTTGTTCTCCATTCGGCTTTCGATTTATTCAAGTGGTTTGGATCTCCAAATAGTTACAAGGACAATAAGCCTATCTTCTGTGGAGGTGTAGTAGCATGGGAGCAAAATCGCATCAACGCCTTTATAGCCGCCGTATTCGGTACTATCCTCTTCCCGAATGGGGATCTTTTCATCCACTATCGGGTATTAGAATTAGTGGACCAGTTTTGGCAGGAAAGTCTTATATCCCGGCCTTGCTCGCTGAACAAAATAGATCTCTCAACCATTTGAAGAAAAGAGGCCATGGGAAGTTCAAGTCTAGTATGGCACTCTTGATAATATGGTTTGCAAGCCACACTAGAGATTATGGGAGCAATTTGAGTCCAGCTTGCCACATTAGAGATAGTTATGATCTTATTTTAAGCTTTAGTGAAAGAGTTCGCATTCAAGATCTTCCAAGGACCGATGAATGGGTGCACTTACTCCAAGATCTAGAAGCTCACAATTTCCTTTGGGTTGCTAAATGGTTCCATTCTCCTACGGCAATAACCGAATGTAGGGAATATGCGGCAATTCCTTGATTGGTTTGACCGGGTCCACGGGATATTATCCGGCTTGTGTGATAAGACAATATGGAGCACTTCAAGATATAACTAGCAAGCCATCATTAAAGGAGTTTACTATGGAGTATGATGACCCGAGTGTTCCTTTGGCACAAAGAGAGAGAAGGCTAGGATCGATACAAGCCAAATGGGAGACAAGAGAAATCAAGACGATCTACATGATAGACCCCATTAATACTGAGACGAAGAAATACCGAGCCACTAAAGAATACATCCTCACCAAAGGGCAAAAGTGAACGAGTTGGAATTTCAAGCTCCGAGATGAAGAAGAAGGATCGAGAGATGGAAAAGGAAGTTCAAGATTCTCAAGGCAAGGTTCAAGCACTTGAAGCTCAACCAAGGATGGCAAAAAGGACTATGAGGAGCTGAAGGACCGTTCAGAGTGTCCTAGCAAGATTAGGCGTTTGGTTTAGGATGATTTTCTTTGTTTAGCTTTTCGGTTTTTAGGTCATGTATTTGACTCCTTGAGTAAATTCAGCTTTAATGAAATAAAATGGTTTTTTGCTACAAAGTTTCATCATCATCTCAATTTACATGCGCATGCGTTTTTCTTTTCCATATATATTCTTGTCTCTACATGTTCTTGTATATTCTTTGCTACCTGTTTATTTTTTTGTGTATATATTAACCGCTAACCGTTTGCTCATTTTGTTGAGAATCATATAATAATATATACATTTTCTTCACTAAACTATGGAAATTTTGTTTTTGAACACAGTTTCTAAAAGATAGCTCCTAAACGGTCAGACCCGGTTCGAAGTCCGATCATCACTAGGTCTAAATCCAGAATGGCTAGCAACAACGACAATAATTCCAATGCGATGTCCGAGCAAAGGCTACTACTTTGGAACAAATGGTATTCCGAATGGCCGACAAATGAATCTTCTCACGCAAAACCTTAAGGCCCCTCAAGATACTACCGCAGGACATTCTGGGGTAAAGAAAGGAACTGATAGTCAAACTATTGAGGAACAAGTAATTAATCATGAACCACTAGCCATTGTCGAAACCGATTCTTCTGAGTTTAAGAAGGAAATTGAGGCTCAAAACAAAGAAATGGAGAAAAGGCTTCTTTCTCAATTCAATGAGAAACTCAAAGTTTTTGAGAAAATGGAAGGATTTGATCAAACTGGAATCACAAGCTTTCCTACAATCGAAGCGGGAGCTTTCCCGAGAAGTTCAAGATTCCCGACTTTGAAAAGTATGATGGTACTGGTTGTCCAAAGTTGCATACTAGGCTCTATGTGAGGAAGATGAGCCGGTACACTCAATATGAGCAATTCATGATCCAAACTTTTCAGGATAGCCTTACCGGTCCAGCTTTAGCATGGTATGCTCATTTGGATCTTGATGAGATTAATACTTGGGACAAATTGGCTAGGGCTTTCTACAATCAATATAAGTTCAATATTGAAGTGGCCCCTTCTATGTGGGATTTAAGTAATATGAGGAAGAAGAAAGATGAGTCCTTTAAGGAATATGCTCAAAGATGGAGATCAATGGCATCTATGGTATCTACCCCTATCCCGGAGAAAGATTTGACATTCACTTTCATCAATACTTTAGAAGAAACCTTCTTTACTCATCTCATTGGACACACTACTGCTAATTTCTCTGAGATAGTATTGGCCGGGTGTAGAATTGAAAGTGCCATTATTACCGGGAGGATCCACGTGGAGAAAAAGGCTACAAATTTCAAGTACTCCAACAATAACAAAGGGAAGGATACCACTGTAGTGTAGTCAGCTCAACCCCATACACTAAACCTACTCAATCCTACACCTACCAACAAACCCCAAACACTAATCAACCCTTCACCCGTCACAACAACCACAATCCCAAAACCAACCATTCAATAGACCAGAAGACAGTTCACCAAAATTCCGTACCCCTTAGCCAAGTTCTAGCCCGGCTTAGAGCTGACAATCTGATCACCTTTGAAACACCTAGAGAAGACTACAAACCCAGATATTATAACCCCGAGCAAAAATGCGATTATCATTTGGGGCAAATAGGTCATTCTACTGACTATTGTTGGAGGCTTCGGAACAAGATTCAAGACCTCATTGATGCTAAATTGGTCCAACTAGATTTCGTTGAAACCCCGACCCCTAATGTCAACACCAATCCTCTCCCAAACCATGGGCCCACGATCAACATGATCACGATTGAAGAACCCGAGCCTTTTATCGGAATGATCCAGTCCAATCCAAAGAAGATAGTTATCCAATGTCAAGGAGAGCAGAAAGAAGCCCCATATGAGGTGAAATCGATGAGGTATCAATTCCATGTGCCCATTGCACCGAAAGACTATAAAGCCCCGTTCAACTATCAAGCTGTTAATCAAGTTCCTAGGCCCATGGTCGGAAAACTTGGGAAAGCTTCAGAGCCCGAAAGAGAGAAAACATTGGCAGAGGAATTCTTCCCACTAAGAAAAGATAAGAAAAAGGAGGAGGAATCTGATGAGAAAACAGCTTGACCAAGATTATGAAGATAAGTGATTATAAGATTGCTGATCAACTCGCTAAAGTCCCGGCTCAAATATCCTTAATGGGTTTGTTAATGACTTCTGAAAAACACCGGGAGGCTCTCTTTAAGATACTCCAACAAATCAAGGTTCCCGAAGGTGTTGCTACTGAAACAATGGAACATGTAGTAAATTCGGTATTTGCTTTGGATCAAATCTCTTTCTCACCTGATGAGTTGGGAGCAGAAGGCACTCAACACACGAAGCCCCTATTCATAATGGCCAAATGTAATGGAATGATTGTAGCCCGAGTCCTCATCGATAATGGGTCGTCTTTGAATGTTTGTCCATTGGCTACTTTGAACTTACTTGGTATCGATGCATCTAACCTCCGGTCCAGTTCTACTATTGTTAGAGCTTTTGATGGATCAAGAGAGGCATATCAGGAGAAATAGACTTGGAAGTTACTATTGGCCCACAAGACTTTACTATTCCGTTCCAAGTTCTAGACATACCAAGATCATTCAATTTGTTGCTTGGAAGGCCTTGGATTCACTCAGCTGGGGCAATACCGTCTAGTCTGCATCAGATGGTCAAGTTTATAACAAATGGACAAATCGTTACGGTATTAGGAGAACAAGACCATGCTATCTTCAAAGACACTGCTATACCCTATATTGGCGAAGAAGGATCCGAAGACTTTGGTTTACAAATCTTTGAAGAAGCCAATATGATTCAAAAAGAGGGACATTTAGGGACATTTGGACTGGGATATGTCCTACTCCGGTTGAGATAGAAGAGATGAAAAAGAAAGCCCGAAAGAAGAAAGGAGAAGAATGGTATAATACCCCTATCGAGTCTCCAGATATCAAAGTCACATTCCCACAACCGGCTCATGTCCAGAAACCAGATACTGCATCGGTTCTGGAGCCTTCTTGCAGCTCCTCCAGTTCGGGAGTTGAATAATTGGTTCACTATCCCCTTAATAACTCTAGGGTTACCTTTGAGTAAGGGTTGAATTCATGAAGGGTTTTATGTTTTGTTTCTTTTATCAATTGCTCAAATGTACTCCATGAATCATAGTCATTAATAAAGATTCTTTGTTTTTTCTCTTTTCTCTCACATTCTTTTTTTTTTCTCTTTCTTTACCTTGTTTTTTCAGATCTGATGATAATGGTGAAAGTAAGAGATATCTTGCGCCGATAGATAACGAAAATACTGATATCATTTCTAACCCTAATGAGTTAGTCGTTGAACATGACATTAGTGATCACACTGGGATAGAGAAAAGTTGGCAAAAATATGAACAAGGCAGAATTGAGATCAGTGAACCTACAGAAGTAGTGAATGTTGGAACTGAAGATGAGCCTAAAAATTTGAAAATAGGCACACCTTATCCGCTGAGCAACGAGAAAGATTGATAAGATTATTGACTGATTACTTAGACGTGTTTGCATGGTCCTACGAAGATATGCCTGGTTTGGATACCTCTATAGTGGTTCATAAATTACCAACTAAAGCAGATATCAAACCAAAGAAGCAAAAATTAAGACGATTTAGACCAGATATCTTGCTCAAGATTAAAGAAGAAGTAAAGAAATTGTTGGAAGTCGGTTTTATAGAGGTATCCGATTATCCTGAATGGGTGGCTAATGTGGTTCCGGTACTTAAAAAGAATGGAAAGGTTAGAGTTTGTGTAGACTTTCGCGATTTAAACCAAGCCACGCCCAAAGATAATTTCCCCTTACCTCACATAGATGTCTTGGTGGATAATACGGCTAGAAACCATCTATTTTCATTCATGGATGGCTTTTCGGGATATAATCAGATTAAAATGGCAGAAGAGGATAAAACTAAGACAACCTTCATTACTACTTGGGGAACATTCTGCTACAAAGTCATGCCTTTCGGCCTTAAAAACGCCGGGGCAACATATCAAAGGGCGATGGTACCTTGTTTCATGACATGATGCATCAAGAAGTGAAGTATATGTGGATGATATGATTGCTAAGTCTAAGGAAGATGAGGATCATGTGGAAATATTGAGGAATTATTTGATAGATTACGGAAATTCCATCTTAAGTTGAATCCCGAAAAGTGTACATTTGGGGTGACCTCAGGGAAGTTGTTGGGATTCGTAGTCAGTCAACAAGGAATAGAAGTTGACCCGGATAAAGTTAAAGCCATACTTGAATTACCTCCCCGAAGACGATCAAAGAGGTCAGGGGCATATTGGGACGCTTGAATTACATTGCTCGGTTTATATCTCAATTAACCGACAAATGTCGCCCTCTATTCAGATTGTTGAGGAAAAATGCAGCTATTGATTGGGATAAAGATTGTCAAGAAGCATTTGATGAAATCAAGCAATATCTGATGAATCCACCAGTGTTAGTAGCACCAACACCTGGTCGCCCTCTTTTCCTATATTTGACGGTACTTCCTGAATCAATGGGAGGTATGCTTGGACAGAAAGATGAAGATGGGAAAGAACGGGCTATTTACTATTTGAGTAAGAAATTCACTGAAGGAGAACAGAAGTATACTGAAGTGGAAAGAACTGTTGTGCCGTGGTGTGGATCATGCACAGACTGAGACAATATACATTGTATTATTCTATCGAGCTTTATACGAAACATGATCCGTTGAAGTATTTGGCTCAGAAACCAGGGTTGATTGGGAGAATTTCCAAATGGCAGATGTTGTTATCAGAATTTGATATCACTTATGTGAATCAAACTCAGTTAAAGGTCAAGCACTTGTAGATCAACTAGCCGAAAACCCGGTTAAAGATAGTGTGATTGATGGAGAAGCTCAATTCCCGGATGAAGGCATATTGCTGGCAGATTCAGATAAAGAATCAGAACAGTCTACTCCTAAATGGAAGTTGTACTTTGATGGAGCAGCTAATGTATGCGGATGTGGAATTGGGGCAGTCTTAATATCACCAGATGGTAAACAATACCCCGCTTCAGCAAGATTGACTTTCCCTTATACTAATAATGTGGCAGAATACGAGGCTTGCATCATGGGCCTCAAGATGGCACTTGACATGGAAATAGATGATCTTGAAGTATATGGAGACTCCTCTCTCATCATCTTTCAAACACGAGGAGAATACAAGACGAAGGATGCAAAATTGGTGCCTTATCATCAATATTTACTAGAATTGGCACAGAAATTCAAAGAAATATCATTCACTTATATGCCAAGAAACCAGAACCAGTTCGCGGATGCATTAGCCACATTAGCATCTATGATTCAAATCACTGATGGAGTTGAGATCCAGCCCTTAAAGGTTCGCATTGAGGAAGAACCGGCATTTTGCTTGAATACCGAGGAAGTCCCAAGGAAAGATCCCTGGTATGCTAATATCAAAGAATTCCTCCAAGATGGCAAATACCCTGAAAATGCTTCAACTAAGGAGCGAAGAACACTAAGACGCTTAGCAGTTCATTTCATGCTCAGTGGTAATACATTATACAAAAAATCATTTGATACTACTCTCTTGAGATGCGTAGATGAGGCGGAAGCAGATATGTTGATGAGGGAAGTCCATGAAGGGATATGTGGACCTCACATGAATGGATATATGCTAGCTAAAAAGATTATGAGGATGGGTTACTTCTGGATAACTATGGAATCAGATTGTATTAAACACGTGAGACATTGCCACTTGTGCCAGATATACTCCAACAAGATGAATGCTCCTCCAAAGAATTGCAGTCATTATCTTCACCTTGGCCCTTCTCAATGTGGGGTATGGACATGATAGGACCAATTTCGCCAAAAGCCTCAAATGGTCACCGATTTATATTAGTGGCGATCGACTATTTTACTAAATGGGTTGAAGCATTCTCATACGCTAATGTTACCAAAGGAGTAGTTGTCAAGTTCATCAAGAGAGATATCATAGCCAGATATGGAGTCCCTGATACAATCATTACAGACAATGGTACCAATTTGAACAACAAATTAATGTCTGAATTGTGCCAAAACTTTGGAATCAAACATCGGAACTCTACCCCATATCGACCTCAGATGAATGGGGCAGTTGAAGCAGCCAACAAGAACATCAGGAAAATAATAGAAAAATGGCTATCACTTACAAAGATTGGCACGAGATGCTACCCTTTGCACTCATGGCCTATCGAACATCCATTAGGTATCAACAGGGGCAACCCCTATTCATTAGTCTATGTGGAAGCAGTTTTGCCAGTTGAAGTTGAAATTCCATCACTCAGAATATTGGCAGAAACGAATTGAATGAAGCTGAATGGGTGAGAAATAGGATTGATCAGTTAAATCTCATTGATGAAAGGAGGATGACCGCCTTATATCATGGTCAGCTTTACCAGCAAAGAATCGCTCGAGCATTCAATAAGAAAGTTCGCCCGAGAAATTTCAAGAAGGAGACTTAGTCTTGAGAAAAGTACTCCCGAATGTTCAAGATCCTAGAGGAAAGTTTACTCCTAATTACGAAGGACCATATGTAGTAAAGAGGGTGTTGCCTGGTGGTGCACTAATTTTGACTAGAGTGGATGGTCCAGATTTGAAAGACCCTGTAAATTCTGATGCGGTCAAGTTGTACTACTCTTGAGAAATTAATGAAAATTCTATCAAGTTCAGAAATGTGTTGACTACTTTGTCTATGTGTGATCTAATTTTTGTTATCTATCGAAAAAGATATCTCTAGCGGTCCCCAATCATCAGATCATCATTGACATCCACTTCAATTGATAAGCTTTCTTTCATCCTTATATCTCTCAAAATTTTTAAAACATGAGTGTACGTGAGAGAGAGATTTGAGCAATTGATAAAGTTATAAAAACATTCTAATACTTTGAGATTTGATCTTTTCTTAAAGAAATACCTATTTCAGACCAATACATAAGAAGTCGATAAGTTCAAGCTGCAAAGTAAGGGAGATACAAAGAACCATCTCCGTATGTTCCGATCAAGACCATCAAAAGAATCCAATTACCATCAAAAGACAAACAGAGATACTCAATTCAAAGGATAGCCACTGTGAAGAGCTCTAGCCTGACGGAATAAACCTAGTGATGAGCGGACTTCACCAAGTGGTCTGACAAGTTTAGAAGCTTCTATAAGAATCTGGTAAGTTTTGAAAAAAAAAATGAATGAAAAATGAAAAATGAATATATTGCTAGAATTAAGTTTTTCAGGAAATTAGCTCTAGAAGCCATGCGAAACATGAGAAATCAAGATCTCAGGACATGAGATTTGGGGATCAGAACATGAGACCCAGTTCAAGAATGCATAACCAAATCAAATGCCAGCTCAAGGAGCGCGTTTGAACCAAATCAGAGGCCAGCTCAAGGGCGCCTATCCACATCAAGTGCCAGCTCAAGGAGCGTGCTTGAATCAAATCTAAGACAAATGCTAGCTCAAGGAGCGCTTATCCAAATCAGGTGCCAGCTCAAGGAGCGTGCCTAAACCAAATCAAATGCTAGCTCAAGGAGCGCTATCCACATCAAGTGCCAGCTCAAGGAGCGTGCTTGAATCAAATAAGACAAATGCTAGCTCAAGGAGCGCTATCCAAATCAGTGCCAGCTCAAGGAGCGCGCCTAAACCAAATCAAATGCTAGCTCAAGGAGCGCTTATCCAAATCAAGTGCCAGCTCAAGAAGCGCGCTTGTATCAAATCCAAATCATAGGCTAGCTCAAGGAGCGGCCAAAACCAAATCAAGTGCCAGCTCAAGAAGCGCTGTATCAAATCTATATCATAGGCCAGCTCAAGGAGCGCCTAAGCCAAATCAATGCCAGCTCAAGGAGCGTGCTTGACCCAAATCAAACGCCAGCCGAGTAGCGCGTTTGAAAAAAGTTATGGGCCAGCTCATGGAGCGCTTATCTAATCAGATGCTAGCTCAAGGAGCGCTTATCCAAATTAGATGCCAGCTCAAAGAGCATGCTTGTATCAAATATGAGACAAATGTTAGCACAAGAAGCAATCCAATTCAAAAGGCAGTTCAGAACATGAAGCATATCCGTAGAACATGTGAAACTTTTCAAGAGTCTTTTCAAGCTTAAGGATCGCTAGCTCAGAGGAGCGCCATCTTTCTCTTCAAGAACATGAATCATTTCTATTCGAGAAACAACTTCATCTCTGCTCAAGAAACAATTATATCTCCGCTCAGAAAACAACCTCTTTTCAAGTAAGGACTCAGTACATGAGACCTGAATCAAGGGATGGTTCAGTACATGAAACATCCTTGCCCAAGAAGTGATTCAATAAGTATATCAGAACATGAAAAGCTCTCATCTAGCTCAAGAAGTGGAATTCCAAACGAGGTAAAGTCAAAATGAGGTCTACTTATCTTTGTGATAAGGTTTTGACAAACCTCATCACAAAGAGGGGCAGCTGTAGACATCTCATTTTGACATTTTTTGTCAAATAAATACTTGGTTAGTATATACATAATTAAAATAATTGAATTTTGCAAATTATAAATGTTAAGCTAGGAATAAAATAATAATAATAATAATAATAATGAATCAATTTAATAGAAATAAATACAATAGATAAATATGGATAATTAATATAGTATATGTAATTTTGAAAATTCGTAAAAAAAAAAAAAAAAAAAAAAAAACACTGTTCATCGTCTCCTACCTCCGGCCGCCCGATGGGGCATTTTCAAGTCTATTTTTGACCCTTTTCAAACCCGTTTTTTACAAAATAAATACATATTTTGAAAATAGGCGCGGAGTAGTTTTATTGGTATAAATTTTGTTTGTTTTTTTTCATCAAGAGAAAGGGTTTCAAATTTGAATTCGAAAATTAAAAAAAACTCGTTTTTTAGCTTCGAAAAAAAGGCAAAACCGAGATTTACGTCGTTTAACGTTCAAAATCTAACGGTAATGAAGTATTTTCATGTTAATGACAACTAATTAATAGTTGTAATTTGTTTTTCGGATTAGAATAAAAAACCCTAAATTTAGATCTATAAATGAGATGAAAAAAAAAAAAACAACGGAGGAGGACAAAAAACAAAGAAAAGAAATCAAACAAGCATTGTTATTCGGGAAGTTGAGAATTTCCATTGCCATAAGTTGATTGTTGTCGTGAACCACGCCAAACGACCGTCGTTCGGAGTAACACGTGCGACGACCACTAACCCGACCCGGCCATCTTCCTGATTCCGTTGGTGTCTCAGGCGCGCACGAAGTAGAAGTCTAATCCGAGAAACTCAAATTCAGCAAGCTCCATTTGGATATTAAACTGGGAAAGGATTGGCAGAAAAAAAAACTAATATGAGGATGATAATGGAGGTCAATGATCATCCTGGATCCTGAGCCAATTATCGGCACACTCCAATTCCACGCGCGCGTCCAGTACAGGTAAGTTTCAAATCGTATTCCTCTTTAAATAATAATAATAATAATAATAATAATAATAATAATAATACTATATTATAATATTAAAAAATAGGAAAATAAAAAATAAGAAAAATGAAAATAATTAGTATATGATTATATTTTCAAAATTTGTTATGAATATATTGTGTTTTTAAAAAATAAAAAATAAAAAAATAAAAATTCAAAAATATATTAAATTAGTATTAGTTTGAATCATGATAGTATAGTATTAGTTTGAATATCAATATTTACATGATCGATCTTGCTATGATAGTTTAAAATCCTTGCACCTTTTCTTTGTGATACCGGTTTGTAATATTATGATTTTTCAAATTTTGAATAAGAGATATATTTGCAATATTTGGCTTACGATTGTATTGATACTTGATGAAAATCTTGATTGGCTAAAGATTGTTATACCATGATTGAAATAATTAAAAGAACCCGATTTCGTTATCAATATGCAATGTAATTAGAAACTTTGTATAATTGAATGTGAGTTCATCTTGTTAACATTGATATCTTTTATTGATTTTAATATATGATGAATATTGATTTAATTAATGTGCTTGACAATTGCCATGAATAAATTTTAATCCATTATTCAAATCTTTTTTTTTATCACTTGAAAGTTAATTCTTATAAATTTGTTAAAACATAACGTGATATAGTAATGATTTTGTTTTCTTGTGATAATGGAATTTGTTTGATATATATATCATGTTAGGTATGTGTTCATAGAATTACATTAAGATCTTGTTATTGATAATATACCTATATCATGCCTATCATAGGAATATATGAAATTTTTTTTTAGGTTTACAATATTTGAAATTGTGGTGATCATGTATGATGATAGTCATTAATATTCCTTTTATGCCATGATGTGTGATGACCTTGATTGTAATGATATTGAATTTTATGATTTCACCATATTGAAACCATATTAAAATCTTGCCTTCATGTGTAGTTTCAAAGATATAAATCTTGATTATACCATGATATTGCTTTGTTGAAATTAGCTTGTTAAATATTGATATTCCTTATAATATTTTTATTCTTGATAATATGTATGATCAATTGATATGCATGATATGTGGATTATGATTTCTTGTCCAAAATTTTTGTCACCTAGAAAAATCCGATTTTCCATAAAATTGCTAAAACCTAACTTAATAGATTTAGGGTTTATGTTAAAAATATACAATATATTTTTCATAAAACTAACAAACTTAATGAACTTAAACCGAAAAGATTTCGAAAAATTTTAAAATTAACCAACAAACTTAAATTTTTCTAAAAGAACTACGTGTAGTCTGATCCCGATTAGCGGTACGTAGCACCTAAAAACGGGCGACTTAAAATATGTAAAAAATTATTTTTGTGAATTTATTTGATTTGTTAGTTTAGTTTAGAATATATGAATATTGATAGAATTGATAAATTTATTAATTTGAATATTTTGAGTTTTTTTAGATTATATTGATTATCAATGGATTTGATTAGTATTTTTATGCGTATTAGACATATATTTAGTTAATTAGATTTGATAAATTAGTTTAGATTTTGAAATTAGGGTTTAAAAGAAAGCAATTTAAATATGAAAATTTAAAGTGGTAACCGTTTAGGTTTTAATAGATTAGCCCCCGAACTCAAGTTAATTTCTGGTTCTCGTTTTCAAAAAACGATTTTTTCGCAGATCAGTAGCAAAACCGAAATCAACCTACCCATTGTTTGGTTTATTTTTTCGATTTTAGTCGAGTGGCGACTCCAAAATGTTTTAAAAATTCAAAATTTCCTTTAATTCTTAGTCGAGGTATTCGTCTTATTGAATGGGTTAGGGTTAGTACGAATCGGATTAAAGGAAATCGAGAAAAAACCAGGCTCGACAACATTGATCAATTAATATTCTAAAAATTATGACATTTTGTAGTTAATAAAAATATATATCACATAAGCAGAGCAAAATATCCTACATTACCTGCCCAAATTTATCCATGAAAACAGATACTCTCCTTAAAAAACTAGAACATATTATTCTTAATCACATTCATCCTTCTCATGTAATATGAGTAAGTATATTAATACATTTATTCTCTAAACCCCATCTCTAGTTTAAGGACATTGTTGAAAGGTAGGTATATAAGTGAAAAGCCAGTTTAGATAATTAAAATTAAAATTACAAGATTCATATTCAAAACATATCAGGAAATCAGGACAATCCTAACATGACAAACATAAAAATATGCCTTATATATGTATGCATTCAAAGCATATGTGAAACTAATGCATTATTCATATATGATAGATAGAGTTAAATCATATACAAATGCGGTCAATAGAGAAGTAACCTATCAAGGAAAAGTGGCCATTATAGTTCTCTCAATCACAAGAGAATGAGGTTCAATAAATCATTTTAAGCAATATAAAAGGAATAAAAATTCATTAATCTTCACTCAATCAACAAGATAAGACTAGTAAGAATTGATCCTTTGAAGTAGTGCCATTAGTATCATAAAGCCTCTTCTATAAAGATACAAGAATAAAACTATAAGCTAACAAATATGATAAAAAGAAAACCATAAAAAAATCACACACCTTGTTCTTTTTCTTAAACTTCCTCAAAGTCTTCGTCATAGTTTTCTAAAGTTGTAGATGCTTTAAGCCAATCCTGCCCACAAACAAGAGCCTCTACCATGGTTGGAGTAAAAAAAACTCCTAAAGATTTCAAGCACCCATCCACCTATGCTAAAAGCACTCTCTAATGAGATAGTTCATATTGGAATAGCTAAAACATCATTTCCCATCAAAGCTAAAATAGGATATCTAGACGAATTTTTTTTCCATCAATCCAATACATTAAATGGCTCACGATCCACAAATGCTTCCTACTCTTCTCCTAAGTGTCTATCCAATTCACTTTTTTATACTAATGATTACTCTCCAGCTAGTTGCATAAAGATAGTGATATGTGATTAAGGGTGTTCTTCTTTGTCTTTTTCATGGGGTCAATTGTTTTTTCTTCTTTTTAGACCAATAGCAGACTCATAATGAGCAAACATACCATAAAGTGATAATGAATCTTTTTCATCAACTTATTTGTAATTTCATCATCATAAACATTTTTCATCATCCATTCAACAAAAAATATTTTTTCGAGGATCTAACACAATGCACAAACAACAGCATTAGTGTTATTAATGTTACTCTAATATTTATCATGTTTTTTCTTCTTCCTCTTAGCTATCATACAAAGGGAATAGACATTACTTTTACATATTTGCTTGATTTCATAACCAACCCCTAAAATTGTATCAACGAAATTATAACATGTGACATAAAGAGAGCTAGATATGTTCACTGTAACATCATAAAAATACTTCAAAAATGGCAAAATGTTATGTGCATGCTCCCAGTCTTCTTCAATAGGGAATCCCTTCATTTTATCCTTTTGGAATTCCTGACCAAACTTTTCATACTCAATATCTAGCAAAGCCTTCTGAAATTTAATAGCTATCTCCAACATCAAGTATGTGGATTTCCATCTTGTCTCAACATCTAAACGTAAAAGGCTTTTATTTTCAATCCTCCCTTCTTCTACAACATACCTCTTTAACCTATCTATTCTACTAGGAAATAATCTCACATATCTAATAGCAAATCAAATTCTAAAAATAAAATCATAAATATCATTTAAGCCCTCTTTCACAGTTAAACTTAATATGTGAGTACAAAATCTCATGTGAAGAAACTTAACTTTAATGATTAGTGTATTCTGAGAGTGAATTTTTTTTTTTTTTAAAAAAAAGATATTGAATGCTTAGATCATTCGAAGTGGCATTATCAACAGTAATGGTAAATATCTTATTGAGACCCCAACTAGCAAAACATTTACCTACAGTCTTTCCAATAATCTTACAAGAATGGCTAGTAATTTACCAAAAATTGATAATTTTTTTATGCAAATTCCACTCATTGTTAATGAAGTGACATATTAGACACATATAGTTTAGATTTTGATTAGAAGTCCATGTGCTTGTGGTTAAATAAACTCTAGGAGCATGTTATTTAAAATATCTTCTCAATTTTCCTCTTTCCTCCCTAAACAATCCCAAGCACTCATATGTTAATGTTCTACATGAAGGAAGAAAAAACTTAAGTTGCACCACTTCTAAGAACAGATGAAATTCTTCATGTTCAACGAACTTAAGTGGTAATTTGGCAACAACAAACATTCTAGCAAGTCTCCTTCAGCATAGATCTTGATCAAATCTAGTAATCAAACTTCCCTAACCCTTTTACTTTCAATAATACTCAGAAGTCTTTTGTTTTAACTCTTCTCTAGATTTAAGTTGTGTACATCTTACCCAAATGAGCATGCAAGGTACCAGTACCATTTACTTATAAATGAAAATTTTTTGAACAATGATTATAGAATGCCCTCAATTTACCATTGGTCTCCCTTTTTGTAAAATTTTCCCCTACATCAGACCTTTTTCTCTTAGTATTTAATGCAAAACTAGGAATTTTAGATGATTTTACCCAAAGACAAAGGATTTTCAATTCTAAAATTGTTAGGATCATCAAGGTTTTGCACTAGTAAGCTATCATTGATGCTCTGTGTCTCATTATCATTAAGTAGACATCCTATATACAGAGAAAAAATAGAATAAATAAGTAATACAGAGCATAATAACAAATGTGAGCTACTATATGCTTCTATTATGTAAAGTTCATTCTGTAGCATTTCTTACGATAAGTAAGAGTAATTTCATCAACATTTGCTATCGGGATGGTGTGATGATATTATTAATTATACTAACATAAGAATAAACAAAAGTTAACATGAAATGTGTGATTGGTTTTTATATGAGTAGGCACATGGTACTATTTAAATATAAGTAACATATCTAGCACTCTAAGCTATTGGAAAGAGCTTTACAATAGCTTCCATCACTTTAGGAATGAATGCAAAAGTCCCATAGACGAAGGGTAAATAGATCATTAGTCAAGTTGCAGGCAAAAGCACATCGATAAAAATCAGTACAACACCTAATATGTCTATAACAATAAGCTTCTTGAGATGTATTATTATCCTTTCAGACTTTGTTATGCTAATGCAACTTGAAGCAATGACCATCAAGATAAAAAAATTATAAAAGAAGTAAAAAAAAATAGAGAAATAAACAAATAAAAAATAAAGGCAGCTTTAAAGATCTCGATATTACTTTCTTCACAAAATATTATTAACATGACAACTATACATTTTATGATAATCACACATCATCGACCATGATAGTCGTGACAACCACTAAGCTTGCATCCATACCAATTAAACCAACACCTCACACGCCAATCAATCACGAACTAAAACATAAACGAACATTAACCCAAATATACTAAAACACCATGCTAAACACTCCTACGGAACCACTATTAGCTGCCACAAACGTTACTCAAATCCAATTCCACCGCAAGACCAAACCATGTCAACTTTGACACTACCTTGAATATCCTATACCCCATGAACCCCAAATGAAATACCTAGATACAACATATCGAGCAACACCACAACTCTGATAACGTAAATACAATGACAAACCAAAATAAAAACTAAACATTGAACATACTAACACAAACACATTATTGCAACAACAATAAAAGACAAAAACTTAGCGACGATTTATTAGCCCTAAATCAAACCCTAATTGATATACTGTCAAAATGTTCAAGAAGAACAAAAAAAAAAAAAATCATAGGTCATTTACTAAGATAGAGTTGTGTTGAACTAAGCAAGCAAAGATGAGATAAAGAATAAAGAGAGATTAAGAATAAGATGGAGTTGAGAGATTGAGAGAGTGAGTAACTGAGAGCATGAGAGCTTACACTGAAAGATGATGGAGGGGGTTTTAATTTTCATTAGGTTTAGAAATTTTTTTTAACATATTTTCAATGGTTCAGTTCAAATTAATGGCTCGGTTTGGAGTACCTTTAGAACCAAACCGTAAATTATTTGCAGGATATCAATTCAAACCATTTAAAGAAAAACCACAAATTAAGTTCGGTTCACTTTGGTTTGTGGTTTGGTTTAGATCAGTCGGTTATTATTTGCCTACCCTTAATTGTTAGGAGTGGGCAAAAAATCCGATCGATCCAAACCAAACTACAAACTGAACCAAGATTTACGGATTTTTTTAATGGTTTAGATTACGGTTCAGATTGATACCTTTCGAACGGATTATGGTTCAGTTCCAAACGTAATCCAAACCGAGCCGTTAATCAAAACCAAATCATTTTAAATATATTAAAAAAATTCTTAACCTTATGAAAATTAAAACCTCTCCATCTCTTTTAGTCTAACTATCTATGCTTTCATGCTCTCACCTCTAGTCACCCATTCTCTCAATCTCTCATCTTTGTCTCACACTTACTCTCTCTCTCTCTCTCTCTCTCTACCTTATCTCATCTTTGCCTGCTTGGGTTCACAACAACTATGTGTTGGTAAGTGATCTCTAATCTATTTTTTTTCTCTTGAACATTTTGACAGTATGTCAATTAGGGTTTTGATTTAGGGATTATAACTTGTCGTTAAGTTTTTATGTTTTGTTGTTGTCGTGGTGATGTGTGTGAGTATGTTCATTGTTTAGTTTTTATTTTGGTTTTTCATTGTATTTGCGTTGTCGAAGGTGTAGTGTTGCTCGATATGTTGTGTTGGGGCACTTTCATTTGAGATTCATGGGGTGGTGGATATTGAAGGTAGTGTTGAAGTTGATGTGGGTTTGGTTTCACAATAAAGTTGGATTAGCATGTGTGGCAGCTAATAGTGGTTCCGTGGGAGTGTTTACTGTTTAGCATGGTATTCTGGTATATTTAGGTTCGTGTTTGTTTATATAATAGTGGTTTTGTTATCTTTATGAATTTTCTATTTCTTATCGCTAATGGTGCAAATTTCATTTTTTATGGATTGTTGTGATTAAAAATTTGAATTCATCATTCTTGGTTTGTGGAGCTCATGAGCTAATGCCTGTAAAGAAGCTTTGTGTCTATAAGTATTATCATGATAACCTTATATGGTGGGATGTAGTTGTTTCATATGAGGCACTAAACCTGGAAGTTGAAAATTCTTTCCCAAATCATTTAATTTCTACCAAATCTTTGTTTCAATTCATAAGGCCAAATTTTTTAAAGCTTCCTTCACCAAATGCAACACTAAGGTGGGTTTCTTTTAACCATCGATATTGTGTAACATGCATAGATACTACAAGATAATTTAAAAAAATAAAAAAAATCGAAAAACATTCTTTGTGTTTTAGAATTTATTCAATACTTGTTCGATGATTACATGGGCAATGAGAACTGAAATGAAATGGGTAATAATCAATCCAGAAAATCAAATTCAAGTTTAGAGGCACCGTTCTTCGTGTAAGTTTGGGATATTTAGATGCCTTATATTTTCCTCTGAAATTTTCCTAAATAGATGAGGGACTAAGATGGATAATTATCCTTCATAGGCTGTCCTGTTTAGTATCAAGATTGTAGAGACCTCTAAATTATTAGTTTTATTAATTTAGCATGGTAAGACATAACAATAACAATTGATAGAAGCATATTAGTAGAGATCTTTGGTTTATTCTCTCTTTTATTTTTTTGCTTTAGCATAATAATACACGGGGCATTTGGGTATGCACATTAATATGGTTTGGATCAAAGATAGTCTTCCACAGCAAAGCTTGACAACCTAAGGACATGTTTATTCGAAAGTAACCAACATGAAACTTGGTCAATATCTAGTTTAGAGCATTGAAGGAGATTAGGTTGGGGTGATAATTAGCGTTGGTATTGATATTGTTAATGATGTTTTAATTTGTTTTATGTAGCACGATCTCTATTGGAGAAACGTCACCGGGTTGATGAATTTAGTCCATGGATATGGCAATAAGGCTAGCTAGGAAAGTGAGTTAGCCAAAGTTATATTGGCAACTCACAATAGATTTTTATAGAGACGTAAGATTACAAATAATGGGACAAAAGTGCTCATTCAGAATTCACTTTCTTTGTTATCGTGTTTGAACATGTCAACGATGAGTAGAAATATAATAATATGTTCAATTGTATATTCAATGACTGAGTTTGGATTATCCCAATTTTTCTTTTTAGTTCTTTAAAATCGTAAATTTATTATTCATTACAAGTTATGTTCCAACTCTATGCTTCATGGCCAATATTCTATTGGACTTCAAATATAATTAAATCTGTAATCTAAATCGAACCAACCCATTATTTATTGGTTTGAAAAATTTTCAATCAAATCCAAACATTGTTTAATGGTTTTGTTTGAGAGGGAAAAAAACAAACTGTAAATTATGGTTTGTTTTGGTTTTTACAAAAACCGAACCAAACCGATCTGTGCCTATCCCTACTAATTGTAATGTAGACTTCTCTTTTGATGCTTATAGAAGAATCTTATTTTGTATTCCTATTTCTTACTGTATTTAGGTGATTTTAACTATGCTGTTGACTTACGTGTTGATTATTACGTCTAGTAAGCGACATGGACCAGTGGGTTTATTCTTATGAACTCTATACTTACTTGTGCTTATAGGATAGAACATGGTATCTTATTAATTAATAAATGAAGTTTGTGTGGGGGTGGGAAATTTTGTTATGGTTGTTCCTGCTTGACTTTGAATATGAAAATACTACATTTATACTTTACTTTATGAATTTGGTTATAAAATAATAGTTCCATGAGTGTCTAATACTTGCTTGCACACTAAAATTAAATGGACTTAAAATTATGCATGCATGATACTTAAATGTAAGCAAGCATTACACGGTTGTATTATTGAAGGTCATCACCGCTACATAGTGGCTCGAATAGGCTGTATTATTGAAGGTCATCACCACTACACGGTTGTATCATAGAGAGCCGCTATGTACCATGGGTCCTTATTTGGGGGATGGGAACTAAGTTATCTTGAGGAAGACAACCCATCTTCCAAGATCACACCGATGATTATTTCGAAGTACATTTCTTTAGGAGTAAGGATATACATATAAACACTATGTTCTATGTATGGAAAGAAATCGTGTTTTGATAAAAATTGTTTTGAATCCCAAAGTAGTAGGGTTTCTAAGTGCTAATGTTGGTAAATATTTCCCCAATCCTTAATTCAGAGAGTGAAAATCTAATCTATGTGTAGCCACTAGCTGGCTATATATATATATTTGCTCACTTACTTGATTACATTACATATGTTTGTTTAATATAACTTGCTTGTCACTTGCTTGAATGGCATGGAGGGTAGATTATATCTTACTGAGCATGTAGTCGCTCAATCCCTTATAGTTTGTTGTTATTGGATTATCTCTAGTATTAGCATGGGCGAAGCTACCAATAGGTTAGCTTTCTCTTGGGAGACAAGATTCTGTGGGAAGGAATCAATAGTTGAGAGTTCTTTTTTTTTTTTTTTTTTGTTATGAATCTCTTAGGATTATTTTTTATAAGCTAGAGATATATCTAATATTTTCTACGGTAAGTACCCTAATTTAATACTCAGAGGTGCTCATCAGTGCTTTTGAATGGTATTTTTTATCTCAAAATTATTTGTTGTTTATGATCACCGGTTCAAGTTGTAGTTGAAGGACCAAATAAATAGAAAAGTTAAAGTGGTTAACATGAAAAAAAAAAGAAAAAGGAAAAAAAGAAGAGAAAATTAGAAAAGGAAAAAAAAACATAAATAGGAAACAAATGTTTAAAAATTTCATGAAATAATAAAAATTTATTTCCTATCCACAACATTCATAAGTAATAAATACACTTCAAAACATTTGTTGTTAGATTTATATAGATTTTTAATCAAAGTGAACTCCTACTTCTTTATAATTTGGGACTTGTTCTGTCTCTATGGGACAAATTTATATCTCGAACATCCTATAGTAGTCATACATTGTTGATATTACAATTGAAAATGGATGTGTTTGTATATAAATAATTGTACAATTCTAAATTATTTTCAACAATGGGATGAAAATTATTTTTAGGTCTTAGTTTATTTCAAGTTAAAGTTTTTTTTTCACATTTTTATTTAAATCAAGTTAAATTATTTGATTTTTCTAAATATAACGATTCTCAATTCCTAAGAAATCGAAATTAAAATGTGGAGCAGTGAATTAGATCGATTTCCGTGGTTCTAATTCTAGTTCTTTAATTTTGGAATTGACCCAAAATGGAATCACAATTCTAGGTTTCATTCTTATTTCTATATATGGATGTATTTATAAAAGCTAGAATGATGATTCTTGGAAATTCATGATTTCGTTCCATCTTATTAATCATTACTATTTATGCATTCAACATTGGAGGGGGGTCGTTTAATTTACCTATAAAATATTTGTTTTTTTCTTGTAATTGCAATACATGTTTTGAGATATTCATTTGTTATAAAATTAACAAAGTAAAGCATATAGATACCACGAACAATATTTATATAAATTACTGATAATAAAAAAGATAATTTTTTTATGAGAGTTGGGATGCCCACTAAAATACCATGTGTATATATATATATAGATATATATAAATTAGTGTTGGATTTACCTATAAACTACGTGTTTTTTTTTTCTTGTAATTGTAATACATATTTTGAGATTCATTTTTATAAAGTCAACAAAGTAAAGCATGCATATAATACTGCGAACAATATTTATATAAATTATTGATAATATAAAAGCTAATTTTTTAAGGAGTGCTAGGATCCCTAATAAAATACTATGTACGTAAAAAAAAGTTATATTTGATTTATATAACATTTCTTGATGATTATCTATATTTATAACATTTTTTTATTGAAAATATAAAAAATTAAGGTAAGCAATATCATAAAATATTGTGTATAAGTAATAAATGCTTAGCAATTATATTATATATATATTATATATTAATCTCTTCACAAACTATTTTTCTTTAAATATATTTATATATGGAACATTTTATGATTAGTAACTTAGAAAATCATATTATTTATAAAATGTAAACCTAATAAATTTACCAAATTACTAACTAATAAAACACTACATTAAGTTTTATAGGAATAAGGCCCTTTTGCGCCTAAATAGGTCTATGAAATTTAATATATATTGACTAAATTATTACCAATTGGATTTCCTTTATTACCCTAAATATTTGATGAATCATGAATTATAACTTATATAGGTACAAGAAAATAATTTACCATTGGCAAAGTAACTTCTAGTACGATATGATTTTGATAACTTGTGAACCTATGGATCAATGGAATCTTATAAACCCTTTTGTATATATTTTAGTAGTATTGTTTTTTTCAATTTTCAACAACCATGCCAAATAATAATAATAAAAAAAAAAGAACATCAATTCATTTGATATATTTCCAAAGGCTTTACTATTAATATTGACTATCAAGCAAACAATTAAAATAAAATACATATTAAAAGAAATTTAAAACAGTCATTTAAAGAATTTTAAATCAAATTTATGGAATTTAGAACATCCATTTAAAATGATATATGATCAAAACTCGTGATTAGGAAAATTGCTAAAAAAAATCCACAAAGTGAGAAAAATTTTAGTGTCCTTTTTTTTTTTCTTTTTCCATTTTGGTACTTGTGTCCATCGTAAAACATATTTAACTAAAACAAAAGAATATGGCAAGAAATAAAAAAGAAAAAAAGAAAAGGCTAAACAACGAGGATTTGTTTACATTACAAAGTCTGGTGGCTAAAACGAAAGGGATGACTTACCAGGGAAAAAAAAAAAGAAAGGAATTAGAAGAAAAGCCGAACAAAAATTAATAGGCTAAACATGATGCCTAATGTTAAAGGAGGGATCAATAGGAATCGATCTTATTGCTTGTAGGATATAACATGACGCCCTCAACTATTGCGCCAGTAAATATCATAAATGTCTCAGCTTTTCCGGTCGTAAAATATAATGTATACTTTGTCTTATTTATGCACATTGGGGTGCTGGGGCCCTCATAAATCCATTCCTGCTATTATATCTATTTACTTTTTTATCTTCTCACGTATATATTATTCACAATTATTATGATATTATTCATAAATATCATATCAATTCAATTACAGTCCATCATTTATCCAAACAAAAGAATAAATTTTTTATTAGACTACTTTGCTAACATTGGAGTAACACAAGAAGAATAACTAGTTCTCATGATCTCTCCATGTTGCTAGTTGCAAACACTACTTATTCTATTCCATTCCATTCATTTGAATCTATTCCATTTCGAATGATTCTTGCATCCTAAATGGGACATAAATAACTAACCCTCACCTAAATTCCATCAACATGCTACTGGTTACAAACTTTATTCATTCCATTCTATTCTATCCATTTTAATCTATTTCATTCCTCCATTTTCAATCAATTCTATTCTGAACGATTTTTACATATCAAATGTGACATAAATGATTTTACTTTCCTTAAGGAAAAAAAATTACTTACATTAGGATTGGGTTGCATTTTGTATCATATTTGTAGTGGGGTGGATTCAATTGCTGTGATCACCTGCGTACAATGTATGTCTCGAGCTACACGTAGCCTCAAAAGAGTGATGTGGAAGCATATTTAAGGAATGAGTAAGAGTGATAAGGTAGGAAGATGAAGCAGACAATCTTAGAGAGCTCAAATGCACTAGTGATAGGTGGATGAGCTAAATATCATCAACCCCACTTTTCTAGACGAAACGAGTGTTCATCGCTTTGAGCTCTATTTAGCACGATAACATTTCTATCAATTTGTAGATCTGTCAAATGAGGAGGAACTCTGGGTATTTATAAAGCTTGGCTCTAAATTATGTCCATTAGATCGTATTGACCATCAACGAGTAGGATGAGTCCTCCAAATAATGGATATTTTCATAGCTCTCTCGCCCATTAAATGCCTCTTTAATTGCATGAGCTCCTTCATAAATGTTGAGAGTGAATGAGTTGGTCCTCTCAATGGTCCTTAATCCAAGCCAAACATATAAAATCTCTTTTAATCATCTCAATTTCATGGTCTTGACTCTTTGAATCTTGTTACTTAACATTAAGAGCCAAAATTTAGATTTACAGCTCTACAATATTCACAAGAAAAAAAAAAGTACAAAGTTGCTTAAATAAACTAAATAGTTAATTCAATTTATCAAAAATTTTGACTAGTGCCTCATTTGTATTGTATACAATTTTTCATGATGTGAATATTTCACATATATTATGTATTTATTTATTTTAAATGACTGGTTCGAGATTGCATTGCAGTTTTTGCCAAGCTCGATCTTGTAAAGATCTATGTGTTCTTTTCAATATTATAGATAACCACATTTCTTTTAATTTGTCATACTTGTGCCATATACAAATTAGCCATGGAGCTTGGAAGGTCAAGTTTACTATGAAGTTTGTCTTTATGAATCCTTTTCCGTTGGGACGTGTCCTTTCGTGTGTTTCATTTTTTTCCTTTTTAAGAAAACACAACAATTACATGAAAAGCATGATAAATTTTTTTCCCCAAAAAAATAATTTTTTTGCCGGTTGATTATCCAATTGCATTCCCTATTAAATTTGGCCCACCTTGATTGAAATTCTAAATAACCGAACTTTATTTTATTGGGGCAATGCAACCAGATCGTAAATTTTTGGCTTCATATATGTATGTATGTATGTATTTCTAAACTTTTAAAAATTATAAATACTCCTTTTATATTTTGATAAATTAGAAAAACAACATCGAAAATTTGATCTTAGTATGAAAGTACCATATCAAACTTATCAAAATGTAAAACATTTTTTAAATTTTGACCTCGTTGAGTGATTTTAATCTTTAGATGACCAATTGATATGCCTAGGCACCTAAATACTAGTGTATGACTTAACACAAGTTCTAGGGTTTCTTGAAATCAAGATAGATTATTTGCATCTCTTGGATATGACTCATCAAGAAAGTAAAGAAGCTAGAACTTGCAAATAACTAATATAACTTATAATTATTCACTCTATTTGCAACTCACCACAATTAAAAGATTCATAAGAGTTAAGGTTCTCAAGAAGAGAAAAATTCATTCAACTAATTAAACACTTGTTACTATTTACCAATAAATCCCTTTATATACTAATGACCTAAAAAAAGAAAAAATAATAATTATTCAAGTAAATCTAATAAAAGAAACCTAATAAGATAAAAGAAAGATTTAAAATAAATCAATTTTTTGGTGTCAAAATGTCCTTCGTAATGGTTGGTACACGGAATGTGATCGTTTCTAATCATCACTTTTCATGTTGGTCACAGGCGTGCAGCAAAGTGTGATATGTATGATCACGAGCATCGTCATGGGTGTCTTTGAGACCGTGATCGCCCTTGTTCTTCACATCACCGTAGTAACGGGCTTCATCACGGGCATCCTCTAGGGTATGATCTTTGTGGACTTCACTTCAAAACAGATCACTAGCCTTGTCACAAGCGTGATCTCTAGATCTGTTCGATCACCTTCTCTAATACGACCATGATGTGCAGCTTGTCCACTTCCTTCATAATTATCTTCATGTTTTGCATAAATCAATATACTATTTTCTATGTGATGAACTTCAAAGTCATAGAAAAAAAAAAAAGAAAAAAGAAAAAAAATCAAACTCAATTTTATAAGGCCAATTCGTCAAAATCCTCTATGTTAGACCCTACAATTCCCTTGCTCTAGTTCTCGTAATAGGATCCTTAATTTGATTCCCATCACAAATAGTTTTTATAGTATCATTTTATTGAAATTTAGAGGATTATTTATAATTCTTGAAGGTTAAGAGATGTTTGAATCAAAATAAAATTAAAATTTTTGCCAATTTCCCTATTTTATTGTAGTTTTTGTTTAATTGATATTACTATCTATATATGAATTCATCACTTGCAACAAATTGTGTTTGTGTTAGAGCTATGCCTAAAATTATTTTTCAAATCAAAACATGTTGCTTAATGTATTTCTTTCTTTTTTAAGAAAATTTTTTTTTTGTGCCCAAGAATTTAAATATATTGACAACAATTGCATGCATATAGATAGACATCATCATGGATCTGTTCCAACTCAAATCACTACAAATGGTTCATAAACTGAGAAACAAACCAGTATCGGTGGTTTGGAACCAGCCCAAGAACCACCGGAATGGTTAGGCCATTTTTAGCCACAAAAAAACTAGAGATGTAGTAAGTCAACACTCGAGTCAATCTCAAAATTTAAAATAAAAAAAGGAAAAAAAGAGAGAAAATTGAAAAAAAAAATGTAAACAAGAAACAAATATTTAAATTATTTTCATGTGAATAGTAAAATTTTATTTTTTATTCACCATAATTTATTATTGCTATTAACAACACAAGTAATAAATATACTCTAACTAAAACGAACTCTTGTTTTTCGATAATATGAAAGCTGTTTTCATCTTCGTAGAGCTTGTTTGTAACTCCAATATTCTATAATCCTAGATCGCTAATGGGACATTACCAACAACAATTAATAAAGAGTAATATGTCATTAAAATTTAGTTAATTTTGGCAACAAAATCATTAAATTTGCATATATTTATTATAATAGAAATAAGTTATTTGATGACACGTTGATATTATTTGGGTATTTGTTTTTGTTTTATTTTTGTACTTCACATTCATATAGGTAATTATTTATTTTGAGCTGGATGTTAGTTTTCTTTTTTGGTTTGAGTTTTTGGCCTATAATAGGCTATTTTATGTAATGGAAAGATATATTATTAGTTTTTTTTTTTTCCTTTAGAGAAAATCTTCTTTGTGGTTCTTTTAAGAACTTTTAGCTCTTCAATAGCAATATTCTTGTGGTCTTCTTCACTATACCAAAGTTTTTAGTTGGAATAATTATGAGGGTGACAATCTTTATATCAATGTTCTGAAATTTATTCAATCAATGAGTCGAAGTTTTCCATATAATTTTTTTTTTATATAACTAAATATATTACACTAAAAGAAGAAAAGCACATTCAACATCAGAAGAGGAACAGATGCTAGGAAAATCATCCAGCATCAACAACAAAACAGTTCCTCACACCCAAAACATTAGCAAAATGCATTGTCAAAGCATGAGTGCTCAAAATAGGCACCTCCAGCTTCATGCTGAGGTTTTCTTTGCAATTATACCAAGTTATGTGATATTTTTGACCTTTAGTGTCAAGTTTAATATATACTTTTGATTCTATGTTTGATGTGTAATTAGATCAAGGTCTACTTATTGGTACTTAAAGTTCGAAAATTTTCATGTTCGTATTAGCTAACTTTACAGTAAAAAGTGAAAGTGCTCATACATAAATAAATGTACAACTCAAAACATTTTTTAACAAATGGGCTAAAAGACCATTGCCTTTAGGCTCAATTTTATTTGGAGTTAAAATTTTGTTTTAAATTTTTTTATTTGATTATTTTTATTACTTCAATTGAGTAACGTTATTTTTATTTTTTTTAATTTTTTTTATTTATTAAATTCATAGATTCAGTTCTTTTAGGAACCGAAACCATCGGTAATTGGAAACCGGTCCAACTTCTATGGTTTTCGTTTCGATTTTCAAATTTTGAAGTAGGAAACCACTAAACCGGACTGCGGTAACATCTAGTGTGGAGATAAGTTACATAAATCAGACGGTCAGTAAAATATTATTACGCCGATAAGGACTTTGTCTTTTATTCTTTTCAACAAATAGGGTCAAGGTCAATGGCGACCGCTCATTTTTGGCAATCTTACAAAAATTGTGTCAGAATTTGAAGGAGAAGAGGCAGACATATGGCGGAGACTTCGCTGGCTTCACCGTAAAAGATGGCTATTACGCACATTTTTGGGGACCCCTCTGTGACTGGCGTTCAACTCCATCCTCTCCTGTGTGATCATTATGCCTGTTTAGATTTAACTTTATTTGTCCATAATTATTAATAAATTACTGCAAATGCAATTCAGGTTAAATTTAACTTTGAAATTCAAAACTTAAATTGAATCAAGCTTAAAATTTTAATATATAAAAGTCAAGTGGGCTATAAATGATATCATACAAACTTGAATATAACTTGATTAAAACAGTTAAGGCTTCATTTGTTAAAAATTCATATAATTTTAATTTTAAATAAAATAATATTAATATCCTAACTTAAAATGAATATCGACCAATATTTATACTCGATTCAAACTTGAATAAGTAAACTAATCCAATCAGACAAAAATTAAATACAATGATATAATAAAATTTTAAATATAAATAATTATTATATTAAACTATACATATGATGAATGATTTGAGAGAAAATTTATGTATAAGCTGTATTAAAATGATTAAAAAAAGAATAAAAATACAATTACAGTATTACATCGTTAAGCGTATTTGTTAAATTAGAGGAAAAATATACGACTCATATTTTATTTGTTTCATTAGAAAAGTTACCATGCCTCTATCAAGACAACAACTAAGATTTATGACTTATTTGGATTGTCTTTTTTTCTTTTTTGATTTATGTATCTAATTTGGATTTATTTGAAGTCTGACATTCAGAAAATTATCTTATTTCATCTTATTCGTTTATATTTCATAATCATTTTAAAGGTCGTGATTTAGGTATGGAAATTATGATGAAAAAATTTAGGTACTTTTAAAATAAAACCTTATTAAAAATATATTTAAATTATTTTTATTGGAAAAGAAAATTTTAATTGGTATTTTTCTAAAAATTGAATAAAATAAGAAGAAAAAAAGGTTATATGTATATTTTTTCCATCTATTTTATGATAAATATGTCCACTTGAAAGACTACCAAATAGATACAATACAAATGAAAATAAAATGAACCAAACTGAATTTTAATTATTGAATTTGCGTATGATAATGTAAAAGTTTTCAATGTAACGTGATATTAGTTGGGTAAACATGTATTGCATGCACTATAACATCACATAAATGAAATAAAAATGAAAATCATTGTTAATGATCCAAAGTAATAATTTATTGATATAATAATATGTTAATATAGTATTATAAATTATAATCACTTATTATCCTTTCTTGCTATTCATAGAGGGAACGTATTTATATATATATATATATATATATATATAATTGCGTCTTCTGGGTTAATTTCAATAAGGTTTAGGTCAAAATTAGATATTTAAACTTTATATGAAAATTCAATTTATATTTGAATTATAGAGTGGTCAATTTAATATCCAATGTAACTTTTTGTTATATTTTTATCACCTTTCTAATATCATTTGTTTTGTTTGTAGAAATCGAAGAAGTAGCTTAATGTTGTATCTATCTACCTTTCTTAACATCGTCAAATACTAATAGGCAACTTCTCAGTGAACGAAATAATTAACGTTAGGTGAGGTACTAAAAATAGGTACAAACATTTTGGTTGGCACCAAATAAAGTTAGATGCCAAATTGAATTTTTGTGTAAATTCAACTACCATATTTACATTTTACCTTATTTTACATTTTCCCTTTCATCAATATCCTTCGACAATATCTTATCAGTTTCTTGTAAGAACATTAGCACTGTATTGAGAGACATTTAAGATAATTTTAAAGGATCACAAGGGTCTGGAGTCCGAAGCTACTAGTATTTTCTTAATAATACAATAACTAGCAAATAGGTATTGTGATGCATGTCCAGGGATGGAATGTAATAATGCAATCAAATTTATACGATAAAATAATTATTGAATTGAATTGTATACACAATTTATGGTTATAAAAAAAGAAAAGAGTTATACATAACCATTCTAAACTGTTTTTGTTCAGAAAAGACTAAAACATATACTTAACAATTTACTCTTACTTAAAAGATAGTTCAAGGAAAGAAGGGAGGAAAAAAAAAAAAAAGTTAGCTAGTATATTAATGAGAAAATTTGAAAAAATGGGCAACTACTGTTAATTGGATATTTTGATAGATGCCGTAGATAAACAATTTACTAAACTATATACCCGATAGTAGTCGGTAATGGAGAATTCTATTTAAGAATAATAAATAAAAAAAATCATGGAAAAAAAGTGTGGAAACATATGAGGACGTATGATTTGATAGAACAGGTATAAACAAGTAGATATATATATATATATATATGAAAGAGTTGTTCTTAATTATTACTTTCTTTAAGTAATTCTCCATAATTATTGCATTTTTTGCTAAGTTAAAAAAAAAAAATCCTCCCATGATGTCCTGATTAGCATGTCTAGATATAGTATTATAGGGCATGCAAGCAATTTTAAGGAATAAAAAAGAGTATAAAGTTTAAAACTTTTTAATATTGACTTAATATCATAGATATAGTGTATATAATATATAATATATATATTTTGTATTATTAAAGACAGTGGAATGATATCTATTCAATGGCTTATATATTTTCCTATATTGAATTACCAAAATGGATTTTATGTCTTTGTTAATTAACCTCTCAAATTTGCAAAAAAAAAAAAAAAAAAACTCTTGAATAGTAATATAATTAAACTAATGGTGTATTTTGTTTGTAGAAATATACCCAGAATTGTGATTGTGAGTTTTATTATTTTTTTATGTTTGAAAATCCTTTCAAGAAGTTAGGATTGCAATTCCTTAGTATTGGAGTATGCTATTTTATTTTCTAACTATTTCATTCCTTCCTCGTTGATATATTTTATTCATTTTTTTAGTTCACCATATATTTATTATTA
Source organism: Combretum micranthum (assembly GCA_024138025.1). Taxonomy (NCBI): domain Eukaryota; kingdom Viridiplantae; phylum Streptophyta; class Magnoliopsida; order Myrtales; family Combretaceae; genus Combretum; species Combretum micranthum. The sequence goes on from JAMXBD010002859.1 coordinate 57,054, forward strand.
AGATTATTTTAATAAAAACCACTCCATAAAAGTTATACTCCATTCCATTACATGGCATCTTCACATTTTCACATTAAGAATGAATTTGTTACTCTAAAAAAATTTCATTTCATACCATTTCTTATACCAAACATGGCACAAAGATTACTATTATAAAACAATCTATAACCACTTAATAACTCACTAACTACGATCTTTCCATGTTAACTTTACCCTATAACCCTTTCCTGTTTCCCTATACTCATTTGAAGTACTCCACTTTTTTTACCCCTCCCATTAAGGATAAAAAAAATTCCCCACTTTGCTCGTTTCATTTGAAATTTGCAATTGCAAACTATATAAGTGAAGATTAATGACTTGACATTCTAAGAGGAAGCTATATATATATATATATATATATATATATATATTGCAATCTTTTTACACCTATAAGGAGATGCAAAGTGGCCTTAAATATCACATCTACTTTTTGTCTACAATATTCCTTGATATAAGTGACCTGTAACCAGTTGGAAAAAGAATTGATAAGTCCAATATAATACTATCATATATATTTTAACATACAAAAAATTTAAACTGTACATGCGGTTTAATTTTTCTAATTAATTAAAAGGATCTTATGTATTGAAGATCAAGGAAAGTCACTCAATATCCTTATTACAATTAGTGGCAGTAGAGGCAACAACTACATTTGGATATCTTTAATAACTTAACAACTAAAATAATGACTCAATTAATAGAATTTAACGCGCATGCTTTAAGAAGGAACATATGCTAAAATATGAAAATATAGAATCATGTGTGTTAAATTCTCTTGCAACATGTCCATGTACTATTCATTGAATCCTCTGAAATAAAAAATTAAAAGAAGAACTTCACTTGGCCCCTTAGTCAATAGGCCTTTCCCTGCTTAGTGGTTACTTCTAAGCATTGTTGCATGTTACATCGTCTACTTTATCTTAACTCTTACTTATGGCCATATTAATGGCACAACTATAGCTTTGACTTTTCTTTTGCTTTTTAAATTATGAAAGATCCCATATATAATCATAATATTGTCTTCAATTAGATGTCTTGAGACAATTACATTATGATTTTTCTTTTATATGAACTCATTAAGAACGGATTTATCCTATTAATATGGAATTTTGACACATTTATATATAGATTATTATATATACTAATCAGCCTAAATTGAGTAACCTAAATGAGATTTTAGACTTTAGGAACATGAATTAGTTTAGTATAATTAAAAGTTTGAGGTAATTTACCCGGGAATAAAAAATATGGAAAGTGCCTCTTTTGGTATTTAAACTTTGAAGAAATAAATAATTAGATACTTGAATTTTTAAAAAAGTTCAATTTCATAGCTAATTGAACTTTTTATGCCCCTAAATACTATCCACTCAATCATTGTCTACCACGTGTCAACTACTTCAAAAAACAATAAAAAAATTGAGGGCAATAAAAATGAGCATAAAAAGTTTAATTACATATAAAATTTAGACCTTTTTAAAAGTTTAGGTACCTAAAAGAGGCAAGAAAAGTTTAATTGGGTATGAAATTAGATTTTTTTTAAATTTAGATACATAATTATTCACTTTCTCAAAGTTCAGGTGAAATACCCCAACTCTTCACCTAAAATAGAAATTGGTTTTAGACAGATTTAAATGACTAAAATGAATTATAGGATTTAAATAGACAAGTTGATATAATTTAACTAGCTAATAATTAAGTTGGTTTGAGATTTGAGTTTCAAATTCCCTAAACATGTCATCAAAGTGTTTAGAGAATTCCTAAATCATTGATTCTTAGCCTAAACACTAATTCCTAAATCTCAGTAAAATTTGAGTTCATTTGCTTGAATAAAAATATCAGTTCTTAAACCCGAACTCAAATTAAATATCTTTCATCCAAAATAGATTCCTAAATTAAGTTCTTATTATAAGTTCTTAATTTCCAACCTATCGGTTCTAAAATTATCTTTTAAATGCTTCTAGAACTAAAGATATTGATCTGAAAGTTCTAAATCCGATACCTTTATTTTAAAATATTCTAATTTTTAACTTTATTTTTTCCTTTTAGTTTTCTTTTTGCTGCCTCCTTATTTCTCTTCTTCCTTTGTAAATTCGTTTTTCTCTCTCTCTCCTTTCTTTCTCTTTTCTTTCTCTCTTTTCTCTCTTCTTTCTCTCAAATTCATCTCCCCAGATCTCACTTTCAAAAGGAATAGGAGAGAAATCAAGTAGGAGATGAAGATAGGAGGAGATAAACCAAATTGAAACAAGAAGAAGAAGAAGGAATTGCAAGATTTAGCCAAAAAGCTAAGTTTTCGTTTTCTATTTCTCTTTGTTTTTACTTGTTATTTACATTTGTAATTGATGAATTGATGTTGAATTGGGTTGAGAGTGCTGTTTATTTAAGTATTTGTTGATATATGCTTGTTGGAGGTCGGGTTGTGAAGGAGGAAGAAGATGATGAATAGTAGTTATGGAAGTTGATGAAGTTTGAGATGTTTGATGTGGTGAATGTGAAGTTTATGCATGTTTGAGGATGTTAGAATAGATGTAGGGTGTAGTATGATGGTTGTAAAGTGTTTTGGAGAAGGTTTGAAGTGTAAAAATTTTGTAAAATTAGTGTTTGAAACAAGGAATTTCGTAAATATGTCAATACACCTGTCAAAACGCCCCGTTGCCAAGGGTGTAGTGCTCTCGGATCAAAAAATTTCATTTCCCCTGAGTCAAAACGGCCTTCAAAACGCCCCGTTGCCAAGGGTGTAGCGCTCGCGGATTTCTTCCCTGACGCGACACTGTTTTGTAAATTGGTCATAACTTTTTCATACGACCTCCGATTGAGGTGATTCAAATTGCGTTGGAAAGCTTAAAAAGAGTTCTACAATTTTTATGTTTTGAGTTTTTACAAATTCGGAACTTATCGATGCTTAAATTTTAGTTCTTTCCAGCCTTTGTATTTTTCAAACAAAGTCAAAAACTTGTTTTGTTTGTTAAATGTGTTTTTGCTTAGGAAATGGATCTTTTTGAGCTAAAATGAGATAGATAAGTGATATTTGATGTGTAATGATGATTGAGGGATATAATTAAGCATGATTTAGATAGATTTATAAATTCAACAAATAATTGAATTTCCATGAGTATTAAACTAAAAGTAGTTATGTTGTATATATGATTTCCATTGCTTGATTTATGATGTTGTGATGACTTAATGAAACTAAATGATCTGGTAAGTATATAAATGATGATTTATGTATCTATATGAATTTTATTTGAATTTCCTTCATGCTAAGTTTAAGATTTGTTTATTATTTGTTCTTATGATTAGCTTGAACTTAAATGAACTTAGTTAATAAGCCTAGGTTCAACTTGACTAAATGAACTTGAATGACTAAAATGGATTAGATTGTTTAACTTTGATGAATTTGGCTAGGTTTAAGCTAACTTGGGATTAAGTGACTAGATCTTAGATGTATAATGAATTAGTAATTAATCTAAGTCCAATTTGACTTAATGAACTTTACTAAGCTAAAATGAATTAGATTGTCTATGTTTAATCAACTTGACTTAGTAAATGAATCAAATGACTAATTTTAATCAAATTGACTAAGGTTAAGCTAAAATGGGTTAGTAACAAATAATTGGATTAAATGAATGAATTAGGATGATCTTTGATTAATATGGGGAATATGTTGTTTCAAATGTGTTTACTTGGAAAATGAATATTTTTGGTATATGAATTCTTTGTTAATGCTTTTGTAATAAAACACTATAAATAAAGAGAAAAGAAATTCTTTGACAGACAAAGGAGAACTGTCCATATTTTGGCGGGGCGATCTTCGCAGCCATAGTGGGGTTCCACATTAGTGTCTGATCAAATAGGATTTAACAAAATGAGTTAGAGATTAGTGAATAATTGATATAAGTTCTTGTATGAGTTTGTTGAAGTGGATGTTGGTTTATGTTTTTATAAGAGTTGTTTCTTGAACCAGTGGTAGATATGAGATATATCTTCTGAGATAGCTTCTACTCTACCTTCTGAGACTCTGTTTGGATTTCGTATATAAGGTACGCAGTAACTTGCGTGTTGAATGTTAGGATACGCATTCTAAACTGATTAAGACTTAAATTCGGCTTAATAATTGATGAGTGTTGATTGTGCTTTAAGTCGTTGATTCCGGTCCGAGGAGCGACAACTTGTCATGATGCAATGACAATATTATAATAGGCGCTTAGGCCACTTGTCATGATGCAATGACATGGCTCGGCGGGTAATCGAAGGGAATATAGTAACAGTGTAACATTTACTTAAACTTGGAAGGAAGTACCATAGTTTAGTTCAACGTTTATGGGAGCGTGTGAACTAGATTCATGTTATGGACTGAGTCTAAGTAGAGTTGGGTAATGGCTATAAACCCTGGATGAGATTACTGTTTCTTTTCAATGTAACGTTATCTAGGAGATATAAGTAATCGGGCTACTTATATCAACCCCCTGAGTATCGTGAGCGTTACTCAGGACCCCCAGATTCCCATTGGCTTGTTCCGGAGTGTGAGTGCTCCATTGTTGATTTGTTTACTTTAATGAAAAGATAATAACTTGTGGATTGATGCATTGCATTTAGTTAAGCTCGTGTGTCACTCCGTGTGTGATTGTGTTGCTGTGTACTAGGCTTCGGCTCATTCTTGTTGTTGTTATTCTTTTTGCAGGTATTGTTAGTGTTGATGATGATGAGATGATGACTTGATAATGATGTGGAGAATGTTGACGTTGTTGTTCTTATTATTGTTGTTGATGTTGATGAGGATGGTGATGGTGATGATGATCGATGTGATGGTATTTGTCTCGGGTTTTGGGCGATTCTGAAGATATGCGAGAATGAGTGAAGTGTGATAGTGTAAAGACTCGATTCTCTAAATCCCGAGACTTAGAGTATCGAATCCCCAACCACATATAACGTTTTCACATTATATGTAAGGTTGTCCTAAAACTAACAGTTTATGAAAATTGTTTGATCAAAATCACTGAACTTTGTAAATAGCTTTTAAATAAAACAAGATTGCTAACAAAAGCAATCTATACATATATTTACATCATATAAACATTTCTTTGTGTCAACACATGACACTACAAAACAAATTACATGTTCTTTCAAGACATGAGGACCCTGAAGGAGTTTAAGGTCATTACAAAAGAAATTTGGCTTAACTATTAAACCATCTATACATAACTTCTCCATCGCAAAAAGTCTTCCAAAGGTCCAGGGTGATCAAATCCTATTCGTCCCACTCATCCAAAAATCTTTCGAAATCGGACCCATAGCCTAAGTCATCGTAATACTCGTCTCCATTACCTGCAAAGTAGCAAAAGTGAGCCAGAGGCCCAGTACACAATAACCAATGCATAATAAGTCATCCATTCATGTAATGCATCATAGAACAAGTGGTTATCTTTATTACATTTTGATTCACAAATCAACAAAAGGGTATTCAAACCCCGGTCACACTTCGGGAATCCAGGGATCCTGAGTAACAGCAGCTGCTCAGGGGGTTGATATAAGCAGTCCGAATACTTATATCTCCTATATCTATTTCATGAAGTTAATAGCTTCATCTAGGGTTTAAAAGCCGTTGCCCGACTCTACTTAAACTCAGTCCATAACATGAGCCTAGTTCACAAGTTCCCATAAACCTGAACTAAATCATGGTATTTCCCCCTAAGTTTAAGCAAACGTTACACAGATACAATTCCCCCCTATCGGCTACCCACTTAACCAAAAGAATCGCTATTGCATCATAGCGTACCATTGCATCATGGTAAAGTCATTGCATCATGACTTGGTTAAGCGCCTAGCTAACATGTCATTGCATCATGACAGGTTTGCTGCTCCTCGGACCAGATTAAACAGCGTAATAGACATCCAATTCATCCAAATATTAAATCGAATCAATTTAGGTCAAGTTAGAAATGTCTGGTCCTAGCAAACATCAGACAAGTTATTGCGTACCTGAACCGTTAGAATAGAACTAGGATCTCTCGGTGATGAACTAACCGAAGAATCCTTAACTGTAATGGAAATATCACAATAATTAATAAATCACAATTACAGATCTCATTAACACAAATATACATATATCCATATATCACAATTTATCAAAGAAATCTAAATAATTGGATACAAGGTCATGAATAATCATTTAAACATCCTATTATGTCCCAAATCGCTTAATAAAACTCAATTGCTCAAATAACAAACTTCGGAAAATTTGTGGAAAAAGTTTTTGAATTTCAAAAGCACAGGGGATAGGCCGGCATCCAAAGCCGGCGGCTTTGGGCCGGTGCTCAATGTTCTGAAAATATACACTTCCAATGCTGGCAGCGTTCAAATTGTACGCCGTCAGCCTTTATACCTTACGCCGGCGGCCTTGAGCCGGCGTAGAATCCAAAACCAAATTTTCAAAAACGTCCAGAGAGGTCTGAGCCGGCCGCTTACTCAGATAAGCTGGCGGCTTTGACATATACGCCGGCGGCCTTAATTTTCACTGCCAGCGTTCAACATGATAGAATGAACGCCGGCTGACTTTCCCAGCGAAAGCCGGCGGCTTTCAGCCAGCCTTAAAAATTCTGAATCCAACGCTGCCTCTAAGCCGGCGGCGTTGATTTCCCAGATTGCCGGCGTACGTTTTAAAAACAAGGTTAAACGAGAGAAACTTAAATCCCCTGTTTTTCAACTTTACAAAAACATATCATAATACACTTTAATCCTTCCTCCACCACCTTACTAACATCTTAGCCTTACTCATATCTATACTACTCAATTCTAGCAATTCAAGGCATGAATTCAATACAATTAAACACTTCAATTTCTACTTCCATCAATTCTAAATTATCCCACACAAATCCTCTTAACAACTTCCTAACTCTTCATAATCATACAACAATACATGCATACTCTCCCACACTCATATAGCACCTTCTCAACTCATCCCATGCATGAACAAATATTTGATCAACATTAAGCTCAATTCATCCAAATAATCCATACATCTATTTTAAGAAGGAAAAAAAAAACATAACAACCTGAACTAAATAAATTCAAATACACATATATATACCTTGTCTTGAAAATAACTTTGATTTTCAACTTGATATAACCCTAACTTGAGCTTGGAAATGGAGATGGAAATGGAGGAAGAAGAAGAAAAGAAAAAGAAGAAAGAAAAGGAAAATTCGGATAAAATTTTGAGCTGCCTCAAAAAGTAATCAAATTAGCTTAATTTTGACTTTTACACTTCCAAATTTACCCCTTAATGCATATATTAACTTTAGGTTGCATTTCACTTTAATTTGGACTCCATTTAGCTTACATTTAGGGCATAAATGCTACTTAATTACCAAGAACTCTATCAATTAATCTTTAACAAAATTGGAGTTGATTTAATAATCTAACCTAATTTAACATCTTAATGTGCACAAGACAACATTAATAATTTCATTACTCACACATTAATGCATATAGAACAAAATATTAATATCCACATATACACATACAAAATCTTATATATTAGACTACTAACAACCCAAACATACTCATTCAATTCATCTCCTTAAAATAAACTAATAAACACATGAGATTTGATTAAAATATAAATCTAGGTCATTTCAGATAGGATCGAGATATTACTTGTATTTTGTTTCTTCTTTTGTTTTGTTTTATAAGAGGACTGGATTTAATTATAAATTTGTATTTTCTTTTAAGGGCTTGTTAGTGCCCATGTTTTTGTAAATAATCTTTTGTAAATATTTATCAAAGTGAAAGCTTTTCCACTTTTAATAGTGGAAGTTTGAAATGCTTTTATGTAGAAACATTTTTATTAAAGTTTATTTTCCGCTGCTAAATCCAGTTGTTGCCAGAATCTAACTAAATGATTTCTTAGATTAAAATTGGTTTAGCAATGTTCAACATAACACCTTCCTTTAAACAACCTTACGTATAATTCGTAAGAGTTATACGTGGTTGGGGACTTGGTGTGCTTAATTTGAGAATTGAGCATGTCGGGTCTTTACATCAGGTATCAAAAGGAGTTTTTTTCAAAAAAAAAAAAAAAACACTAGGTAGTCACACCCAACTAAATTATTGCCAACGTGACTTCTTCTATTGTGATTGGTGCATGGAGCTCAGCAATGCTTCCAGTGGAAATCACTCTATTTACTTAATCAAGACATTCCAATTTCGAAGCTAAACATAATGCTTGTTTCATCTCCCAATACCCCTAAAAAGTCATTTTTCCTCTCATCTCTAAAAATTATGTTCCTTCTAGCCTTTGGAGTAGAAATTGATGGAAAAATGATGTAGCTGAAACACCAAATATCAGGCCAAAAAAAAAAAAAAAAAAAAACCATATATCAACTAGCAAACCCTAGATTTTTACTACCAATAGATGTCTTCTCTAGCCCCAAAGCTCAACAATTTGAGCTTATATTTCTTCTTCTTCTCCCATTTCAACATTAAGAAGTTATGAGTGAATTTTTCAAAGTCTTAACTTAAGTATATCAATCATAACCTCGTTATTGAGAACAGTATCTTTGCTCCATTGTGCTAAATGTTTGTTCCACTCCTTTAATCTAATTTAAATTCCTTTTCTTAGATAGGTGTTGTTCTACACTTCTCTAATATTTTCCTAATAATTCCATTGCACTCAACTGACACTCCACAAATTTTAAGATTCAATCTTTTTTTTTTTTCCTCTTTCAATATAAGAAAAGTCCAAATTAACATCAAGAGCAATAAAATCTCATTCTATAGATGGTTCATGAGTTAATTGAGTTTTTGGATAGTCCTTTGTTCAATCAACAAGTCTCAACCTTCTACCAATTTCTTCTGCCATTAGAACTTATCATATTTATTGTTTAGTTGTGTGACTTGTTGTCTTACCAAACTTAAGTCTTATAGACTTGTTTTAGTATTTTTCCATAGTAAAAAACCACAACTTAGGCCTTGAGAGAAACATAAAAATGACCAAATATCTCAATCCATTTCCTGTTTTTCCAATCTATTTTGATATCTTATCATTTAAATCATTTAATAATATAATGCATAATTTTGTTTATAAACAGAGTTTTTAGTTAATGAAATGTTGAGAATGGTGCAAATACTTGACAATTCTAAGATAGATATAACATGACAACCATATGGCTGTTTCATGCCAATAGGCAACAACCACTACAATGTTTACTTATTGTATTACTAGTACTTGATAAAGTTTAAGAGTTTTCTCAATCACCATCCTCTTCTTTCCTTCCTCCCTTTTCTATTCTCTTCTGTTTTTATATTAGACATTCTTTTTTCATGCTTTCCTTGTTACTTGCCCCATCCATTCCCATTTGATCACCACTTCTACTCAGTCTTACTATTGTTTTTATTTTGATTTTTAGATAACTCCATCATGCTCTTCTTTAATAGCCCTTTCCAAAGAAAATTGATCAAATGCTTTCATATTAACAGAATAATTAAAGTGATTGCCTAATTCCAAACATTACATACCATTACTTAGTGAATTTTGAAATGCTATTACTAGCTATATTTTTACTCTTGACCTCCTCATCCAGTGGTAACACAACATAATATTCTTTCTCATTTTCAAATATTTGCATTTCATTATTACTTTTTTTTAATATTATACTCCATGAGATTAAGCATAACATTTGATGAGGTTAGGAATGAATAAAACATTTTGCATGTTTAGGCTAGTTTTGAGTTTAAGATTGAATAATATGTATATAAGCTTTTAATGATTGCATAATCGTATATGTTGGAATTGAGATGAATTAGAATTGTGCATGGAATCTTGATTTAGAAAGTTCATAAAATTTATAACTATGTTTATGGCCTGATTATGGTTGGTTAAGATTAAATTATTGTGGTTATATGTGATGATTAAATGGATGCAATGGGAGAAACATTCTCTTTCTCATTTACCTTTAAACCCCTAACATTTTTTTTTCTTATCCATCACTAGGACCAAAAACCTAAATTGGAAACGCATGCATATTAGGGCCCTAAAGTCACAATTTTATTTATATGATCTAATCTTCCACAATAAAAAAAAAAAAAAAAAAATCCAAGAGCTTTCCATACTTAAAGTTGATCCAATATGTGCTTCTGTATAACCTATTAACCCATGATCCCATTCTTGACAATATTTTTAAAATCAGTCTTCACTTTACACATAAGAAGCTATGCTTTACTCAATTAGATAATTTCATTGGATTAGTGTCCACAACCAATCTAATTGAAGAATCAAGATTGTTTGCATTGCTAATTGGCAAGTTATCTAACTATAGTCCTAAATTTAGATCTGATCATGAATCCAAATTGATGCTTTCAACCTTTAGATCTAGGTTCCACTCTTCCTAACTAAAAAACAACTAATCATAACCTAAGTCTCCGTAAATGACTTCTAGAGTTAATTTAAAATGATCAAAAATAGAGAGAGAGAGAGAAGAGAGAGAGAGAGAGAGAGAGAGAGAGAAGTGGTGGGGGGTGAGGTGGCGAAGTGAATAAGTTCATACTCATTATAGAAACTTTTACTTACAAATCCTTCCATACTTTCATCTAATTATCTTTTTATGATAGATAACTCACTTTAAATTTTAAAGGATAATTGCAAGGATTATACTTTTCTAGGTGACTATTAAAAAAATGTCTATAGCTAAAAATTTATGTCCATAAGTAGAGGTAGGTGTAAATTTGAACTAAATAATTAACTTAAAGTTAGACATAGACATAATTTCTTTTCCAATTGGGTTTTATATAAATTTATGAATTAAACTAAATTGAGAATCCATACCTCTAAACCAAATTAATAAAACACATTGATATAAACAATTTTTTAAAATAATGTTATTGTATTTAACAATAATTGGAAATTTGTTTGAGGTAACAAGTTATTTTTTTATTTTTAGGTTATATTTGTGAAGCTCGTGCATGTAACATTTGTGATTGAAATTCTGTTTTTATTAATATATTTTAAATTTATATGATAACCTCATTGGTTAAATTAGTTGTTAAAACATAGTTAATATCTTTTATTCCATGCACAGTTGATTGATGTACCTTTTGAATGGTGTTTTGCATACTATTGTTGCTGATATGTGGTAAGTTGGTTCAAGTATAATAAGTTTGTTATTACGAGTTTATTCCTATATGATAGAAATAAGGTAAAATGCATGTTTACAAACTTTCTGAAAAAAAAATTATCTCAATACAAATTATATAATTTTTAATTACGAAATTACTAATATCAAATCTCATGTTAAAAATGCAATCCATAGTTTTAGATAATAGTGGCATTTTAGGGATGCAATTTAGCAAAAAGTCATGCAATGCTAATCGCATCTCCAAACGCAATTCACTATTGTTTAAAGTGAATCGCATGTATGATGTATGATTCACTAATACTTATTTAATTATAAGTATTAGGTGGAATTCATGTACAAATATGAATCATGTCTATAATATATGCGATTCATGTGTAATATTTATAAATTTCTATATCGTGTTTACATGAATCGTATCTATAAGATGCGATTAATGTGTAATTTTTGTAAATTATTAAATCGTGTCTACTAGATGCAATTTAACATTGATAATTTGTTAATTAATTTTGTTTAATTTGTATTTGCATTATTTTCATTTGTATAGGTAGATAATTATACAATTTTTTCAATAGAAGTCCTTATTTTAAGTTGTCATATGTGGAACCTTTTACCCTATTATATTATTTTGCATTTCTTACACTCTACTTTACTTTTTCTCACAATAATGGGCTAGTTCATTATATCAAATTTGATTTAACTGTTGGTTTACTCTATTGTAATTATAATTCCCTTATGTCACGTTTAGTATGTAGGAATGATTTGATGGTGTAGGCTCTAAAATGGCAAATCAATTCTTATGTTTCTAAGTATATATGAAAAGGAATGGAATCACTATAAATGTATTTGTTGAAAATGTCTCTAATAATAAATACAAATTATGAATATATGATTGGATAAAAGGGTAATTAAACATGTAATTAATGAAATTAGAATAGAATCATTATTTTTCCTTCGAAAATGCGGAATCACATTTTCCTTCAAAGTTGGAATTGCGATTTACCTACTAAAAATGCATCTAAACATAGGAAATGGACTATGATCCAGAATCATGGGTCAATTCCCACATGTCAAACATCTAGTTACAATATCTTATTCCTTGTAAAGAACTATTACAACGTATAGTTGATCATAATAATGATTTCATAAGTAATTTTTATTACGAAACAAATTGAATATCGTTCTTTGCTTAACCTTGTGAATGAAAATTAACGATGGAATTGCCATTTTCCTAAAATGCTTTTATTAAAATAAAAAATTTACAAATGAAAATACCATTACAACTTTATTTCAATCCTTAGCAATAATAATTTCTATTATAGTCTTATTCATTCAATAAAGTAAATTAGCAGTAAATGTATTTGGCTTTGAAATCAATCTTTGGGTTGTTTGTTTATTGGCAGATTACAAATACAAACAAATTTTTTTAATTTTTTTCTAACAAATTAATTATAAAGAATTAGATACAGATAAACAAAAGTTGGTAGTTCATATTAAAAGATCAAATAGATTAAATATAAATAAAATATAAATGTAAATATAACATATTTACATATATAATTTTGAAAAAGATACAAATAAAGATTAAAAAACAGACCATCCAAATAGACCTTTTATTTCTCTCCTTTCCTAAGGTTTTCTTCTCTAAAAAATCTAGGGGCGGCGACCATCACATTTTGGCTAGTTCGCCAAAGTTAATTGATGCAGCTGCATTTTTGGCTATACAATTACTTCAATAAGATAACGTCTTGGCTCAAATATGAAGATTTGCAATCAATTCTCTATTAACAAATAAAAGTCGCACGTAGTCATTTTCATATCTAGATTTCACTTCAATTAGATAAAGTCTCGACTCAAATGTGAAGATTTGCAATAAGTTCTCTATTAATAAATAAAAGTTGCACAAGTCATTTTCATATCCATATTTTATCTCAATTTTTTTTAAATTTTTGTTTGTTTTTCTTCCAATTTTGTATTATATCCTAGCTAGAATTATGGATTTCATTCCACGTTTGAAATTTTTTCTAGGTTATTATAACCCATTTTTATCAAGAAAAGGTGTTCGTTTTTGGATTGGATCTTTAGATCCCATTTTTTTAATTTAATCTACCAGTACTATGTATACTTGTATTTGATCTACGCTTCAGTAAATGGATTTCATTCTCCGGACGAAAAAAAAAGAGAAAAACATAAATTAGGGAAAAACAAAGGTGACAAATAAACAATTCTTAACAATTGTCAAGTCTCTTAAATAACTAAGTTAATGTTATAATTATCTATGTGTATCCACTTACTATTATAATTATATAATGCATTTTACATATGTATAATAATTTCATTAATGATTTCACTGTATATATTCTAACTTGATAACTATGAAAAAAATTATTCAAGAAATAACTAAGTGTATTTGGTACATTTGATAATATTGTATATATTTATTGAAAATTAATTATAAAAAAAAAGTTAATATATGATATAATTAGTGTTATTTAAAATGCTTTATGTCATAAAATCATAACATTTATAATATGAATAATATAATTATCACTACTAGAAAACTAGCCTTTAGAGACAGAAAATTTGCGACGGAAAATTTCTGTCTCTAAAAAAATGAATTAGAGACAGATTTGCGACGGATTTATGATGACATGAATTATAAATAATCTTCTAATTTTTATATGCTTTTGCGACGGAATTTGCGACGGATTACACATTGATTTGCGACGAAAATTTTTCATTGCAAATTTGTCTCTGATTTTAGAGGGAAATAAATTATTTTAGCGCCAATTTCTATTTTCTTAAATTCTGTTGCAAATTTGTCTCTAAAATAAATTATTACATATATGTATATAAATAATTATGTTTAAAATTTATTTTAAATTATACATATCTAATATAATATATAAATGTGCATTATATAACGACATATATTGTATTTTTAAATTAATTTTATTATTAATAACTATAATATGTATAATCATTTGTTATTTACAACTAATTTATATATATTTTATTTATAATATATTTAACATTACAATACATATTATATATAATAAAGTATAAATTAAAATAATACTTAAAACATAAATATTATATTTATATCTTATTATATATTCTTTTACATAATAACTTATATAAAAACTCAAATTATACAACTTAATAAATAGTGTATATAATAATATAATATGTTATATGCAAGTAATATCATAAAATACTAATTAAAAATAAAGTATATTTCAATAATAATAATGTAAAATAAAATAATTAATATAAATGTAAACTAATATATTTAAACATATACAAATATATAAATAATATATTAATAAAAAATATATATTCATATTATTTATAATTTTTTATATATTATTATGACTATTCATATATTTTTTAAAATATAATAACATATTTGGGGAAAAAATAATATACTATGTAAAAATATAGTATATTTAAGTAATAAAATATGTATATATAATAATTAGTTAAATATATTTAAATTGGTATTATATATTATTTTATTAATATAATAATGAATATATTTTTATATTGTTTACATTATATTATAATTTATTAAGTGCAAAAAAAAAAATAAAAAAAATAAACACATTAATTAAAAATATACAATTTATTAATTTAATTAAAATATTAAATAACTAATGTAAAAAGTATAATTATTTATATATCATTAATATATATATATAAATTTATATGTATAACATTATTTTATATTTACATAATATATTTTATTTAAAATATAATAACATATTTGGGGAAAAAATAATATACTATGTAAAAATATAGTATATTTAAGTAATAAAATATGTAATATAATAATTAGTTAAATATATTTAAATTGGTATTATATATTATTTTATTAATATAATAATGAAAAATATATTTTTATATTGTTTACATTATATTATAATTTATTAAGTGCAAAAAAAATAAAAAAAATAAACACATTAATTAAAAATATACAATTTATTAATTTAATATAAAATATTAAATAACTAATGTAAAAAGTATAATTATATTATATATCATTAAATATATATATATAAATTTATATGTATAACTTATTATATTTACATAATATATAATATTTTTTAATAATAATATCATATTTGGAAAAGAAATTAATAATATACTACTGAAATATTATATATTTATAATAAATATATAATTTAAAATAATTATTATAAAATGTAAACATTGTATATATTAATATTATATATTATTTTAATAAAATATTAATGAAAAATCCTTAATAAATATGTAAAGTGAAATTATAAATAAAAATAAACTATAAAGATATATAAAATGTTTTATAGTTATAATATTGTAAATTGTGGTATCTCTTAAATAACAGTAGTGGAACTTTATCATGAAGATACGAATTAGTTTATCGGTTTAGTGCTTGTGAAAACTTCAATGTTAAGTGGCTTAGTATGTAGCATTCTATGATGGGTGACCTCCTGGGAAGGAAAATAAGAGGCAAATGTGTATTTTTTAATAATTTGTCTTAGAATCAGAGACAAATTTGTGACAGAATTTTTATTTAATATTTACTAATTAGATATTTAAAAATAACTAATTATAAAATAGAGACGAATTGCGATAGAAATTCCGTAGCAAATTTGCGACAGAAAATAAATATGTCTCTAAAAGAATTAGCGATGATGATTTTTGAAACAGAAATTTGCGACCGAAATTCTGTCTTGAAAGTCTTTAGAGACAGATTTTTCACTTTCAGAGACAGAATATTTTGTCTCTAAAACCAAAATTTCTTATAGTGTATTATTTATGGTATACTAAATAAAAAAGTTGTTTATAAGAATTTATTTTAGTTAAAATATTTTAAGATAAATTAATTTAATGTCATTGGTTATCGTGAAATAATGCTTTATTGAAAAGAAGTTTAAAAGAGAAACAAGAGAGAAAAAGAGAATGTAATAATTGAATGTAGCGAAAAAGAAAAACTAAATTACTTTTGTTTTAATATCATTATATACTCTTTATATATACATATAACATATCAATTTTGTTTTTCAAAAGATTTAAAACAATTAAACTTCTCTTAGTCCTCCGAAGAGCTATCCCCCTAACATTTGGCCTTTACTTGATTCACCTATGTCAACCTCGTATTTTTTTTATCTTCTCGCTTGACTTGTAATTGGAATGAATACATTTAGTGCATGTCAAGAATATTTTTCATGAATAAATGAGATGAAAATTCAAAGATCAATTTGATTATTTAGATGTTGGGATTCGCTTGACGTGATTATGCGTGCCTTGTGTGATATTTGACTTTCACAGTCGTGACTCGTGATAAGCAAATGTCATATTTGTAGAAAATGAAAGGAACAAAGAACGAGTAATTTTAGTACGTCAAAATGTATAAAATGGTTGAAAAGGGTGTAAAGGGGATATTGGGAATCTTAAGCATCAACCTTATGACTCTTAAGCAACAAAGGTAATAATTTACTTAAATTGCTGGTTTGAAGTGAAACACAGTTTTATCTGGAAGTTGTCTCAAATACGTTGTGACAACTATCAATTTACCTCAATCGATGATTGATGGATACGATTGAACTAATTTTTTTCGTGGTCTAAGGACTTAATGGTAACAACGTTTATCCTAAATTTACTAAATATAAGAGTTTCCTTGACAAAAATAAGAAATAGATGGACTAGTTAAACGATTTCTATTATAAACCTAACAAGCTAAATTTTTTAGATGAATTGGACTCGATTACCTATTACCTAACCTTAGGTTAGAACCAATATTTAATATATATACGTTAACCCTTTATGTATTAGTATCATATATAATTCAGTCGAATCCATTTTCTTTTAGATATACATATTTAAAGTATAGTAAAGACACAAATGTGATACCAAAGATATGATTCACGACTTTAAACTAGATAAAATCCTACTAAATAATGAGTAAAAGTCTAAAAGAGATTCGGTACTTATAAAATAAGCAATAAATGACAAATATTCCCATCTATTTTATTTTTAATATCAACAATACCAACCCTAAAAAAAGAAAATTATCCAAACGTAATCATATAATTTCAATTATCAAAATAAACGAAGAAACTGCATGTTTGACATCTAATTTAATTTTGAAACTTCGGTACATTGCAAAATTAACTATCAATAGAAAATAAAATCACATATGGACATACAATTATACTATAAATAGAAAGTTTTATCATTTTCACAAAAATTGTATCTAGAACATGCAACATTCGTAGAAAAGTTAAAATTGCATCTTATACTTGCGATTTTATATCAATATTTTAATAATTGTTTACATATAATCAGTATTCATGTAAATTATATTCACAGATCGATAGACCAACAATTTTCTCAATAGCAACATACTTCCTTACCTTTGCGATGAGCATCTATATATTGAATTTCAAAACCATTTTGTCCTTTAAAATCTATTTGTTTTATTATATTCTGATCATTTAGGCATCATATTATTTTTCATTTTCAAACAGATATTTATTAAAAAACGAATACCGATGAAAAAACTAATAGTTTTACTTATAAACATACTAAATAGATATTATACATATATGATATAAATAAGCTCTAGATGTAGATTTGATATAGATACAATATAGATAAAAATTAGACATTTCAAACAGACTCTAGGAGTACAACAACAAAAATTAATCAAAATAACATTAAGTATGACAAAATATTCAAAAATAAATATGAAGAAACTCTCTATCTTTATTTTATATATCTTAATTTTATATATATATATTAAAATTTCTACTAATGTGAAATGGTATAATGTAGAGGTTGGAAGCGCATTTATATTATTTAGGCATCAAAACGTTTGATTTCAAAAACAGGTAATGCACACGTGAAAACAATATGACTGAATATATTTGCAATTTGTCTTATAAATAAAGTCCTCAAATCACTTTTTTCAGAAAAAAGAATAAATTTAATGAAAGAGTCAATTTTTTTATTGGTTTTCTAGTTAACTACTATGAGATTGCTAATACTGTAGTATTCAAAGATTGATTTTTCAATTAACTACACAAACGTTTAGATTATTGATTTTAGTATGTGATCAAACTTTTCAAGATCAATCGTACCATCTGTGTTAATTATGTTTCAAAGCATCTGCCTTTTTTTTTTTTTTAACAATTTCTAGACGCTTGTGGATTATGAATGATTTTTTTCAGAAGATATTTTACCTAGATTGCATATAAGTAAATGATGTTTTGCAAGATGAGGTTAACACATGCGGCAATCCATAAATATTTAAAAAGTTATATAATATAAGTGAAATATTTTTATTAAAATAATTGCTTAAGATACGTAAACTGTTGATAATTGGATAGAAAAGTCAATTAACAAATGATTCAATACAAAATTAATATAGGCAATATAAATAATCTCGCAAAATCAGTTTTAGTAATAAAATTGATGATTTGATTGTACAAGTAGCCTATTAAAAAAATCAACCAAAGTTAAGGTAATGAATACATGTTACCTTTATTGTATCAATAATATTTGTTGTTTTCACAAAAGGCATTATAGCGTGTCTTGTATTTGAAAAACGAACCGTATATTTGGAAGTGGTGGTTTCAATTTTATAAGAGAATATAGTTTTACTTGTGAGGGATTGGAATCGACTCTGTTCTAACTTATTAATAAAAGTTGGGATAATATAAAAAAATGATATCTAAACTTTTGCAAAAAGTTTAATTAGATATATGAAGTTTGTTTTTAAATAATTTGTTATCAAAAGGAAGTTTTTGCATACAATTTTTCTAATTGAAGTTTGATTTTTACAATTTTAGAACATCAACAAGTTTTCATATAGTTTTTTCATACTTGATTGAAATTACTTTACGTATGAAAAAAAGTCTGCAAAAATTTTATTTAGTTACTAAATTGTTCAAAATAAAACTTCAGATATCTAATGGAACATTTTATGAAAGTTTATGTTTCATTTTTAACATAAACCCATAAAAGCTTATAAAATAAAATTTTAATATTATATGTGTATTTACTTAATATAAAAAATAGTTAATTGGCATAAATTGGTATTTTACTAATAAGGATAATATTCATTACATAGTAGTGTTCATATACCCTAGAGCAGGAATACTGTACTCCCATCTAGACATCACCACGGGACGGTTCTAAACCACGAACCGCCTCGAATCGTCCTCGGGAACCGCCTCATCGGGGATGGTTATGAACCGTCGAAGAAGCCGTTGGAATCGGCGGGTCTTAGCAGTTCGTCACGCGGAACTGACGATTCCACTGGTTCCAACCCGCCAAAAAAAAAAACACACACACACACAGAACACAGAATGATTTTGGTGTGGGGTGGGGAGAGGAGGAGGAGGGGATGGGGGGTGTAGAGGGTTGATCTGTTTAAAAAAAAATAAGAA
Source organism: Combretum micranthum (assembly GCA_024138025.1). Classification (NCBI taxonomy): domain Eukaryota; kingdom Viridiplantae; phylum Streptophyta; class Magnoliopsida; order Myrtales; family Combretaceae; genus Combretum; species Combretum micranthum. The sequence continues at coordinate 76,657 of JAMXBD010002859.1, forward strand.
GAAAGAATAATAATAATAATAATAATAATAAACATGGTTCACGGTTCACGTGGAATCGGAATCGTCAGAACTGGCGGTTCCGTTAGAACCGTGAACCGTCCCAGTTCTGACTGTTCTGATTCGAGTCCGGAACCGATCCGAATCATGCCGATGTCTACTCCATGCAGACGAAGCCCCTTCAAATCCCTCCAACATTGTGGCCACTCAAAGAAGGGAAATGTTTGTTTTGAGATTACATGCACAGGTTCGCGATCGTGTTGACAAAAGAAACAGGACATGCAGTAGTCAGCTAAACATGCGATCTAATTTACACATTTAGCATGGAATTGCGGTTGAGTACGAGGCTAGGAAAAGTGAAGAGTACGCGTGGGGAAGCAGGCTTTGCAGCACATGTTAAGGTTCCAATTTAGGGTACACACGTGATTTCTCATTTGCTTTACTCACAATTTGTAGATTATTCTCTGGTCACCATATCATCCCTAATCATCAAAATATAAAATTTACCACCTTTTTGAATTATAAGAAACTTGACTTCCATTAATAAGATTATAGAGGTTTTCTTATTTATAATATGCAAACTATGAATGGAATTTTGAAGGTACTGATTAAAAAGGAAACAAAAAAAGTTAAAAATAAAATTTATTATCCTTGTATTTATTCCGTATGCATTAAGAAAGCTTATCTTCAAATTGAGCCTTTAACCTTAAGAATAAAAAAAAAAAGTATTTTTAAATCATATTTTATTATTTTTCCCTTAGACAAAATTATAAGATCTATTTTTCTATTATTTTTAAAGGAATGAAATGATCATTTAAGGATAAAAACACTTCTATGAAGATTCTATAATCGAAATACCCAATTTCAAAAATAAGGGAATAGGAGTACATAGAGAAAATATAAGACTTAAGAGGGTTATTGGTGTTATGTTGTTGTCCATGATCTCTTGGGCTTCTCACGGTGAATCCTTTAATACTATAATTTGTAGATGGAGTAAGCTTATGTAAACACTGATTTAAGAGATGCGGGGTGACCATGCAAAAGCAATACAATGCTTAAGTTGGTGAAGATTTATAGAGAATCAATGATAAATCATCAATTAAGATATGGCAGCAAGTAATATAGTTATCCTAATTATTGGACTAAGTATATGATTGATGCACATATGAGAGATGACATGAGATACACATCCCTTCAACTCTTTAGCATTTGGACTCTTCAGTTTAGAGGCTTAGTTATAAAAATACTATGAACAAAGCTGTATTTGCAATTAACCTAAAATTTTAGATGCAAACTTTTCTAAGGTATTAAATTATAAGGTAAAAAAGCTTTAGTTTAAATTGCTTTACGGGATTCTTTTTTTCTTTTTTTGGACGGGTTGAACTAACTTTGCTCATAAACTACTTCGTAATTTAGTAGATTGGAATTATAGTTCTAATTATTTGGCAACATCACCATTCTAATTAAGTTCAAATCAAATTACAATTTTTATTCAAAATATATGATTGTTACTTTTCTCTTAACTTTTAGTTAAAAAAATTTAAAGAAAATTAAATCTCTCGTAAAGATTAAGCCCAAAGGGGTTTGAATTTGTCACTTAGTCTTTTTTAGGTTACATGGATATTAACAAACTTATTAGCTTAAACTTTATCAACCTAGTTATTTCATGATTTTTAGGTGATAGGGAGTTTAAGTAACTCATTAGCTTAAACTCTATCAACCTTGTTACTTCATGGTTTTTACCTTTTAGGTGACATGAAGCTCAAGTAACTTATTATAGCTTAAATTTCTATCAACCTTGTTACTTCATGATTTAAACCGTTTTTACATTCCACTTATGTCCTACTCGCGAATAACTGGAATATTTCCCTAGACTAGAAATGAAGGAGCAACGAATTCAAAAGGGGTATATTTCCCTAGACTAGACTAGACCATGCTAGATTTTGTTTTCAGTAATTTCATACTATACGTTATTTTGTTTTTAAAGATGATTAATATTCATTTTATTTTCCTTTTCCTTCATTATTCAAAAACGTCAAGAGAAATTAAATAATGTTATAAATGTTTTATATTCTTTTTTCTTCTTATTTATAATTCCTTCTTCATGCCACATAAAGTGTAAGATAAGTTTTCATTTTTCTGCTTTTTAAGGGATTTCGTAAGCCGGGAGAATTAGAAAAGTCATAAATGTCATCTGCTCATTTTGATTTCACCAAATTTCTTAGTTCCCATGACAGTTCAAACTCAAACATACTGAAGAAACGTTGTTTGACATTGATATGATTTTGCATCTTACATTATACTCTACCACGAATAGCATGAAAAAAGGCAAACCGCGTTTGTCTAGAACAAAAAAACCAAACATGAACACCCATTTGGCCATGTTAATTCGTGCAAGGAAACACTTTTGAACCTTCCGATCTACAAACGCCATCAATTCACAAAATTACAAAAACACCACCTAATATGATTAACATAAATAAAGCAGCGCCCAAAAATTTACCTTTCTACTCTCTCTCTCTCTTAAAAGGTCGGCATTCATCATTCATCAACAGTGAGTGAAAAAAGGACCTTTTTGGCCAAATAAAAAAAATTATATATAAAAAATAAAAATTATAGATTATGTTGCTAAAAAAAGATATTAAAAGTAGGAGGAAGAAAGAGAATTGTTTATTTTCCCCTTTTTCTCACCTTCGACTCTTCAAAAATTGCATATTTTCCCATCTCTTAATTCTCTTTCAACACCACACAAACTCACAAACAGCATTCTATTTTCTTTTTTTCGTGCAAAATCCCTCTCTATCTCTCTCTTTCTCTCACGTCGACGAATCCCGACAAAAAAAAAAAAACAACCGGGGAGAGAGAGAGAGAGGGACAGGAACTCGTTAATTACGTCGTAAAACATGCATTGTCATCTCAGAAACTCTCTCTCTAAACTGTCTCTTCATCTTCCTTCAGCAAAACGCCCCCGCCCTTTCTCTACATGTTCAAATACCGCTCTGGGTCGTTATTAGCAGTTGTATCCACCATTGATTTACCCACCCAACTCAAACACTCTCTCTCTCTCTCTTCTCTCTCTCTCTTTTTCATACCCTCACATTCCCCGTTACATGAAATTTCCCAGATACATCTTCACCATTCCTATATATATGTATATATAAAGCATTACACAAACCCTTCATAACCCAATACACATATCCACAGAAAGATAAGAAATTTACATTCAAAATCGAATCTTGACCTCAGGACCATTTCTCCAACCCCCACCATGAACACCGCCGCCACACTACCCTCCGCCATCCCGGGCGGCGTCCAGGTCCACCACCACCGCAGACTACCCGATTTCCTCCAAAGCGTGAACCTGAAATACGTCAAGTTAGGGTACCACTACCTGATGACTCATTTCTTAGCCCTTTTGTTAGTCCCTTCAATGGCCATAATCATAATCCAAGCTTCCCATTTAAACCCTGATGACATTCACCAATTATGGCTCCAGTTGAAGTACAACCTTGTGAGTGTCGTCATTTTCTCAGTTTTCATTGTATTTGGATCCACTGTGTATATCATGACAAGACCCAGATCTGTTTACTTGGTGGATTATTCATGTTATAGACCCCCAGATCATTGCCAAGTGAAATTCCAGCAATTCGTGGAACATTCTAGATTCATTGGCTTCGAGGAGTCTTCAATTGAATTCCAAAGGAAAATATTGGAAAGATCTGGTCTTGGTGAAGAAACCTATGTACCTGAGGTCATGCATTATATACCGCCTAGACCCTCCATGGCTGCTGCTAGAGAAGAAGCTGAACAGGTCATGTTTGGTGCTTTGGATAATTTATTTGTTAATACTAACGTTAAACCAAAAGACATTGGTGTTCTTGTTGTGAATTGTAGCTTATTTAATCCAACACCTTCTTTGTCTGCTATGATTGTGAATAAGTATAAGTTGCGGGGCAATATTTTGAGTTTTAATCTGGGGGGTATGGGATGTAGTGCTGGTGTAATAGCTATTGATCTTGCTAAAGACATGTTACAAGTTCATAGGAATACTTATGCTGTCGTTGTCAGTACTGAGAATATTACTCAGAATTGGTATTTTGGGAATAAGAAGTCAATGTTGATTCCTAATTGCTTGTTTAGAGTTGGGGGTGCTGCTATTTTGCTGTCGAATAAGCCCCGGGACCGGAGACGGGCTAAGTATAAGCTCCTTCATGTCGTTAGGACTCATCGAGGTGCGGATGATAAGGCGTTTAAGTGTGTTTATCAGGAGCAGGACGAGACCGGGAAAACAGGGGTTTCCTTGTCTAAGGATCTTATGGCTATTGCAGGTGGGGCACTTAAGACTAATATCACTACATTGGGTCCTCTTGTTTTGCCCATTAGTGAACAGATCCTGTTTTTTCTTACTGGTTGCTAAGAGGCTGTTTAACGCTAAGATCAAACCGTATATCCCAGATTTCAAGCTTGCTTTCGAGCATTTCTGTATTCATGCTGGGGCAGGGCTGTGATCGATGAGCTTGAGAAGAACCTGCAGCTGCTTCCAGAACATGTTGAGCCATCTAGAATGACTTTGCATCGGTTTGGCAATACTTCATCCAGCTCCATCTGGTATGACTGGCTTATACTGAGGCTAAAGGGAGGGTGAGGAAGGGCCACCGGGTGTGGCAAATCGCATTTGGAAGCGGTTTCAAATGTAACAGTGCAGTCTGGCAAGCTCTTCGGAATGTGAAGCCATCAGCTCACAGTCCATGGGAAGATTGCATTCACAGGTATCCTGTGGAGCTGGTGCTGTAGTTCAACACAACCCCACCCCCAGCAATTGTTTGGTATAGAGACTTGAATTTGTATGAGGATATCTTGGAGGATTAGCACTCATAGCCCTTTTGTATCTTTTCCCATATTATTTTCTTTAAAATTCTTATCTTATTCCTTTTGTTCCAATGATCTGAAACACTCTGTATGTGTCATCAAATATTTGTTCCTGTACCATGACGATTGTTAGTGAAGAATGGTAATTCTATATGTAGATACAATGTGCACTTTCTACATGGATAATGTAAAACCACAAATTTCTGTCAAATTTTCTAGGTAAAGGACATGTATTTGTCTGTCAAATAGTACTTGATGAAGGTTTCTTGTTCCATGTCATGTCTGATCTCTTGGGGGGGTGGGAAGATTCGTACGTCCGCATCACTTGCTTACCGCCTCTTTCTTAACTAGAAATTTAATTGCTAAGGTTGAATGCATATGATGTTTGCTTTGTAACTTTGCCTTTGTTACGGTTTCGATGTCATCCTATAAAATTCGGGGTCCTGATAGGATTTTTTTTTTTTTTTTTAAAGAAATATCACAGAAGGATTTATTATAAAAAGCAACTTCAATAAAATTAAAAATATGCACAAGTCTTTTGGGAGATTTTCTTCGTTTAGAACAGAGGAATTTTTCAAAAGACTACTTAGAAGCTTTTCAAATTCTGTTTGCTGAATTCTAACTTTTTATTAACCGAGTTTCAAGCATAATAAATAATTCTATCGCTAACTTTCTTGGTAATTGGCTAATTAGAATACAAAACAAATAAACCTTCGTAGCTACAGTATTTGATGCCTTTTAATATTTCTAAATTGTGATGCCAAATGGGATGCTTCCTTATAACCCATTTATATATTTTTTTATTTTTTTTTTAAAGGAGTTCGAGTGTTACTTGTAAAAACTTGCTTCTACAACAGGTATCACATTTATTGGGTCAATACGCAATACCTACACTTCATTGTTAAATATATTATTCTTGTACCTTTTGATGAGTTTGTTGATCTGCAGTGCTTTTTTCCTTAAAAAAAGGATAATCTTTCTTAATGTTGTCAATGGTATCTGTCGATGGCTTATGGATGAAGTGATTTTAGTAAAAGTCAAAGAGGAAAGTTGTGGGGTACGAAAGATGCTGGTGAAATGAAACAGGTCATTTCTCCTGAGCATGGAAAGATGATAAATCATATTGCACGTGGCCAACTCATTTTCCTTTAATTTTATGTTTGCTGGATTCAATATTTACTTTTTATCCAGCTGTATCAATTATTATGGATTAATTAATAATAGTTACTAAGGATGTTTCTCCCTTTTTTGTCCTTTTCTTTTCCTTGTTCGTTTTCCCTTAAGAAAAGAGTTACTTTAATTAACAATATAGAATTACAAATAATCATATAACAAATCTCATATAGAACAATTGGATGAATTTGAAACTAGAGTATCGAGTAAAAGAGATGGGGGGCCTTTTTCACCAAAGTATCAAAACATCCGCTTAATCATCTTCAAGCTTAATGATCGAAAACAAGATAGCAGAAATTTGTTATCAATCAAGTAAGAATATAGTCCCTAAGGTGAACACTCTTACTTGTGATCTCCATGTACATGACCTTGCTGTCCATTTTGAAGATGATGCCATCGCACCATTTGGCTCTTACCAGCATAACTACATCAACCAAGCTACCTCCTCAGCCACTTTAAATTCTTGAGTAACCTCCACAAACCAAACCTCGTGCATTCCTTTGTGTAACACATCTGTGGTTGCATGTTTTGTGGATGGATTGACAGCGCTGTCAAAATATAAATTAATGGCAAACCAAGAGGGTTTTTCCATTAGTAGAGCACCGATGATACCTTGGCCTACAATCTAATCTCTGATCTCTTTATGACCATTCAACAAGGAATTAAAAAGACACTTCACCTAAATCCTCACCATGAACTTTGCGCCCTACACAGTCCCATCCTTATTAGATTCTTGCTAACAAACCTAAAAGCACATAGTCTCTTTTGCTTGAACTTGATTTTAATCTTGTCTTTTACAATGCCAGTGGCTTCTATCTTAGTACTATTCCAAAGAGTCGACAGTCCCAAAATACTTACTTAGGTTTGCCATTATAGGAATCTCTAACACTCACAAGTTTTAGTCTTCCTCATATAGGTTCATTTTGCTAGAGAAAACTACATTTCTGCATGTTGACAAATTGGCCCTAGGCCTTGCAATACTCCTTAATCATTCTCATCAGCACCCACACATTGCTAGAAGTAACTTCTAAAGAATAGGGAATTGTCACCAAAGAAAGGATGTGATAATATGGGCATTTTCTCTTATTTTCATTCCTATAAGCTTCTATCTACAATTGCTTTTCATCACACCTAAACAAGAATATGCTATTAAAAAAAAAAAATATAAGGCGACTAGGGATTTCTTAATTTAGACTTTTAATGGGCATTAGAGTGCTTGTTGCCTTTTCATTAATTGTGATGCTATAGGATAAAAATTAATGCATTCTATCACCCATCTTATTTATCTTTTACAAAATCCTAGACCAATAAAGATAGCCCTAAAAAATCATATTCATTTTGTCCTAGGTTTTGTCATGTCTAGTGTGATTGCATGATAAATTTTGCTACTAGTTTGCATGGTTTTAAGGAAATGGAATGCTTCATGAGTGATTTATAATATTATCATGAATGGTGCAGCTAGAAATAAATGTATTTTATGGCTTAGAGACAGGACCATACAACCAGGGTTTTAAATAGCCAACAATAACCCCTTAAAACAATTTTGAATATGAAGCTACACATTCTAACCAACCTAAAATGATTTACTTTTTATGATGATGCTATTTTAGGTATGAGGGCAATTTTAGTCATATTGATGGATGGCAGAAATGTACTAAGCGACAAAAGCAATAGGATAGGGTCCACCATCATCTTATGCACAATGGGCCATATCATTGGAAAAATGCACTCAAGAAGCCATTTGAGTTAAGGGCCATAATCAAAAGGCTATAGGAGTAATCTCATCCACTATGGCCTATGCTTCCAAAGCTTCTTTCATAAAATCATTCATCAAAGTAAGGACAACCTCTAAAATGTTCCCAAATTCTCTATTTGCTTCTAGTCTATATAGATTCTCATAAAATTGTGAAACTTTCTAGTGTCAATCTAGTGTACATTTAATCTAACAATCTCAAGATCTTATTCCTCTATCTACACAAAAGGGTAGGGTGATGAAAACAATTAATACTTCTATCACTTACCGTGAGCTAAGATGCCTTTGATTGTTGTTGCCTAAATAATTTTTTTCTTTCTCAAGTGTAAATGCAATTTTTATGGAAACTTTATCTTTAATTTTTTTATCCATCATAGTGCCCTACTTTGAATCTCAAGTACTACCTTATAATGCTTGCTCTCATTTTTGTTATTGCAGAGTACCTTCTTACTACACTCAATTATATTAACCTTGTACTGCTTTAATATAAAGACCAACGGATGAGGGTTATTTGCTAGGGGATCCTCTGTAAAGACCCGATCCTCTAAATCCCGAGACTTAGAGTACTGAATCCTCAACCACATATAACGTTTTCACATTATATGTAAGGTTGTCTTAAAACTAACAGTTTATGAAAATTGTTTGATCAAATCACTAAACTTTGTAAAGAACTTTTTAAATAAAACAAGATTGCTAACAAAAGCAATCTATACATACATTTACATCAAATAAACATTGCTTTGTGTCAATACATGACACTACAAAATAAATTACATGTTCTCTCAAAACATGAGGACCCTAAAGGATCTTAAGGTCATTACAAAAGAAATTGGCTTCACTAACAAGCCTTCTATACATAGCTGGTCCTTAGCAAAAAGTCTTCTAAAAGTCCCGGGTCATCGGATCCTATTCGTCCCACTCGTCCAGAAATCTTTCGAAATCAGACCCATAGCCCAAGTCATCGTAATACTCGTCTCCATTACCTGCAAAGCTGCAAAAGTGAGCCAGAGGCCCAGTACACAATAACCAATGCAAAACAAGTCATCAGTTGATGTAAATGCACCATAGAACAAGTGGTTATCTTTATTATATTTTGATTCACAAATCAACAAGAGGGTATTCAAACCCCGATCACACTTCGGGAATCCAGAGATCCTGAGTAACAGCAGCTGCTCAGGGGGTTGATATAAGCAGTCCGAATACTTATATCTCCTATATCTATTTCATGAAGATAATAGCTTCATCTAGGGTTTAAAAGTCGTTGCCCGACTCTACTTAAACTCAGTCCATAACATGAGCCTAGTTCACAAGTTCCCATAAACCTTGAACTAAATCATGGTATTTCCCCCTAAGTTTAAGCAAACGTTACACAGATACAATTCCCCCCTATCAGCTACCCACTTAACCAAAAGAATCGCTATTGCATCATAGCATACCATTGCATCATGGTAAAGTCATTGCATCATGGTAAAGTCATTGCATCATGACTTGGTTAAGCGCCTAGCTAACATGTCATTGCATCATGACAGGTTTGGTGCTCCTCGGACCAGATTAAACAGCGTAATAGACATCCAATTCATCCAAATGTTAAATCAAATCAATTTAGGTCAAATTAGAAATGTCTGGTCCTAGCAAACATCAGACAAGTTATTGCGTACCTGAACCCGTTAGTATAGAACTAGGATCTCTCGGTGATGAACTAACCGAAGAATCCTTAACTGTAATGGAAATGTCATAATAATTAATAAATCAATAATTATAGATTTCATCCTCACAAATATATATACATATTATATCCAATTCACTAATTACAAAGTCACAAATAAGCATTTAAACGTCCTATTACATTCTAAATCACTTAATAAACACTTAATTGCTCAAATAATAACTTTGGAAAATTTTTAGAAAAAGCTCTTAAAATTGAAAACACAGGGGATACGCCGGCACTCAACGCCGGCGGCGTTGAGCCGGTGTTCAATGTTCTGAAAATGTACACTGCCAGCACTGGCAGCGTTCAAAGTGTACGCCGTCAGCCTTTGTACCATACGTCGGCGGCCTTGAGCCGGCGTAGAATTCAAAACCAAAGTTTTCGAAAACATCCAGAGAGGTGTAAGCCGGCCGCTTACATAAGTACGCGGGCAACCTTCGCATGTACGCTGGCGGCCTTGATTCCCAGAAGCCAGCCTACAAATTAGAAGAAAGAACGCCGGCTGACTCCCTAGTGAAAGCCGGCGGCGTTCAGTCGGCTTTAAGAAATTTGATTCTGTGAACTTTCAACACCGCCTCTACGCCGGCGGCGTAGAGACTCGAATTGTCGGCGTACTTTCTGAAGAACAGACGCTGGCAATTTATTAGCATTAAAGCCGGCGGCGTTGCAAATGGCGTTAAGAAAAACAATTCTGTGGGCTTTCTACACCGCCTCTACGCCGGCGGCGTAGAATTCCCAGATGCCGGCGTACGTTTTAAAAACAAGGTTAAACGAAAATTCAAATCCCCTGTTTTTCAACTTTGAAAATTACATCTTAAAACACTTCAAAACTTTCCTCAACTACACTTCCACTTCATATACTCACTCCAACATACACTACTCAATTCTAGCAACTCAAAGTATGAATTCAACATCACTAAACACTTCAAATTCCACTTCCATCAACCCCCACTCTAACTACTTAAACTATCTTTGCTTCAACAAGACACTTCATATCACTACAACAATACATGCATACTCTCACACACTCATATAACACATTCATAACTCATACAAAGCATGAACAAACAATTTGACCAACATTGAACTCAATTTATCCAATAACTCTACAACTACTACAAGATAGGGAAACAAAACAATAATCACAACTAAATCCACTCACATGTAAATGCTTTGGCCTTGGAGAGAATTTGTTTTCCAAAGCTTGCTATTGCCCTTACTTTAAGCTTGAAATTGGAAATGGAGAGGGAAATGGAAGAAAAAAAGAACAGGAAGAAGAAAAGGAAAAATTCGGATAAAAAGTGCTGCCCTCCAAAAAGTAGGTTAATTAAGCAATTTTGACTTTAAGCATATACCAAATTTACCCCTTAATGCACATACTAACTTAGGATGCATTTGGCATGAATTTGAACTTCATTTGGGCTTATATTTAGGGCATAAATGCTACTTAATTACAAGAAACTCAATCAACTAACTTAAGTGAAATTATGGTTGAGTTATTAATCTAACTTAACTTAACATCTTAATGTGCACAAAACAACATTAATAATTTCATTACACACACATTAATGCATATAGAACAAAATATTAATGGCAACATATACATATGCATAATCACATATCTTAAACTACTAACAACATAACCATGCTCATTAAATTCAACATTTTAAAATAACTACTTAAACCATGGAATTTGAATAGAATTAAAATCTAGATCATTTCATCCTCTCTCTAAGCCTTAACTATTATTTGTTTACAACCCTCTAAAGTTGTCTACATGTTCTCAAATCGAACCACTTCTTGCCCTTCTTATCTTAGTTACATGAATCCAATACTAAGGCGATATGATTTGAACCTGCCATCTCACTATGAATTACCACTACTTTGGAACTTCCCTAACCATTTTAAGGACACCAAATTTCTCTGCTAATTATTTCCCAAACTACTTTTTTATTCTCCCTTTTGTTACACCTATATAGTTAGAGCCCAACCTAAATTATTTAACTTAAACATTCAACACTATGTCTCAAAATTGGTTCTTTAGCCAAGTATACTTTGGGCACTTCCATTTATGGGCAAGCATGACATCATTAAGTCTATAGTCAATAACCATAACTTGTTATTTCTATTTCCAGTGACCATGAACTCATCTTACATCACTTGTCTTTCTACATTATGACCCTTGGGTGGCGGATTGTGGCTCTCCTTTACAAGTATTTGATAGATACATAGCATGAGAAACTAGAACATTAACTAAACTCTTGGAGGAAACTCCTCTTGCCATTCTACATTCACTTTCCTGGATCTTAATACAAACTTTCTTCACTTTCTTCCCCATGAATTCACTAATTTATTAGAAGAAGAAGATACTACAATACTAGCATCATCAAACTTCAATCTCTTAATCGGCTTGTATGGTACATTTTCCATTGGCATTTTAAAGAGTTGTGATTATATGGGAAGGGAAGCCCTTAGCAAATGTAAGGGGATGGTGTTGGAGATTTTAGTTTCTCTATAGAGTAGCTCCTTTGTAGGACCTAGGGGAACGAAAATGGTTGTCTAGGGTTTAGCTTTAGGTTGTCTATCTTCATGTTTGATTTCACCAAGCTAATGACTTCCTTAATATTAGGAAATAGGAAACAAGATAGGTACAAGAAGAATCAATGGTTTAAGTAAGGGTTAGTAGGATGGGAAGGTCATCTGTGTGGTAGAATAAAAGGGCATTGTGGTAATGAAGGAATTATGTGTGTTTAAGAAGGAAAGATTGCATTTGATCTTTTTTTCCAAGAACTCATTGATTGTTGATTGTTAAGAGGGCTTAAATGACTTGACCTGCATCTATATATGTAGATAGACCTAGAGACAAGCTCAGGTGAACTATCCTAGTTTAAGGGATATTTAACTATAAAAATTCTCAACATGGTCTACACTTGAATGTTTCTATTAGGGGTGTAGTAGGAATGAATACAATATTTACTCAATTTTGACTCAATTACAATTAAGTCGACTTTATGATATCTCCCTTATTGGTCTCCTTATTTTAACTCAGTGTTTTGTTGAGCCTTAAGTGTAATATGAATTCAAGTCAAACATAAACTTATGTGTACTTCACATAGTAGAAAAACATTCTTTTTTTTTTTTTTTTTAAAGATGACTTTAAATGACTTTACTCTTGTCAAAGTCAAAACTTAATTATTTAAATTAAGCTTAGACTTAAAATCATATTATCTTGATTTAATTTGATGATAAGTATGTTGTAAGAATGATATACTAGTATATCATGAAACATAGATGCAGACACCACAATGTGCCAACATTAATAGCATGTATATGATAATTTTCAGAGAGTAACACACGTTTTTATTTACATCATTAAGAAAACAAAATACATTCATGTATCTTATCAAATTTCATATATCATTAATATTTATTGAAAGAAATTCATAAATATTTACATGTAATAGAAAGGCCCAATTAAAATATACTATAATAATATAATCTATAAGAATAGAAGCTAGGATACGTAATAATGAGGTCTGTAAACTTACAAAGCTGGAAATAAACTAATGAAATTCTAGTTTAGTGCTTAAAATAACGTAATCATAAATAAATATGAATATATTAGATTAACTTGTCGTTTGTCCAATATTCGTTGATGGCAACATCTCAGTGAAGCAGAGGCGAGAGGATAATAGCCAAGTGGCCGACCGTATGATTGGACTATAAGTAAGGGGTTGATATTATTTTTTATTTGGGTGGAGTGTTCAACTTTTTTGGTTTCGGACCATTAGGTGTAAGGTTGGAGCTACTCAGCTTTTAAAAGAAGAATAATTTTTGTCGTCAAAGCATTAGATGATCGATCCGAGACCTTCTGTACGAAGTGTCCGGCAATCGTATAAGTTTTCTTCTTCTTCTTATTATTATTATTATCACACTATATAATTATAATATAGTTTTTATATTATAATTTACGAAAAAAGATTAAATCTAATTTATTTGGCTGAGAGTTAGTGTTTCAAAAGTCTTATAGGTTTAAGTAAAATTTTATGGTTTTTATTTTTAAGTGACTAGTGTTATAAGTTATTAAATGACGTAAATTTATAGAAAGATCAAATTATTAAAATATCTTTTATATTAATTTTTATAATTAATTTAATGATACGTTAGTGTTAGATGATTCAAACTACAGAAGTGACTTTAAATGGAATGGAAGTATTTTCTCTTAATGTTGGTTGGTTTGACATGGAAGGAGTTGCATTGTTTAATAATTCTGCTTAATTATTTATTTATTTTCTAATTATACTATAACGATTGGAAGGAATAAAATAATCCAACCATACCGATTTTTTATTAAACATCATCTAATTGCGTCACAAAATTTTTAGCAATTAGGCATCTTTTAATGGTGGGAGTAGACATTGCCATGAACCAAAACCAAAACCAAACGCTTGCTATGCCCACCTCATCACGAGTTAGGTCTGCAAGCCTTTGAACTGGCCCATGCATGGCTGGGCTGGGTCACTTGCTAGGTCACAAGTTAGGTCATCACTAATATCACTAATTTTTTTAATTTTTGAAAATAATTTAAAAAATATAATTAAATTGTAAAAAAATTAATTTTAAATTATAAAAAACTATTTTTTTTAACTTAATATACAGTTATGCCTAAGAATAATAATTTTTAACTTATTTGTTGAAACAATTGTTCAAGGTGTGCATTTATTTATATATAAGCTTATTCACTTTTGGTTGTGAAATTAGCAATATAGGACTACAAAACACGCAACACATAAACAAGTCTTACAAAAATAATAAAAGGTCTCACATCCATTGTATTTATATTTATTTTTTAAACTTTTTTTTCTTTTTTTTTTAAATATTAGATTAACACGACTTGACCTGTAGATTACACAGGTCAAAAACCTAAACTGCCAACCTGTTTAAATCTAAACTGGGTCACGAGTTAGTCCCGCCTATGATGAATGAGGTGCAATATTGCAATACACATATCATTCCGCAACTTTTACCCAATTTTGATGTGGTCGGAGTTCTTATTTTAGTGAGTGCAATTATATCTCCACGTTATTTTTTTCTAATGGCGCAAAGATGCCCAAATTTAAGATTAGATACTAATGGGCCCACCCACTACCATAATTATCCCATAAAATTACAGAGACAAAATTCTACTACCATCATTGCTTAATCTTCATCATCAAAATAAAGAAGAACCAGAAATTGTATTCTATTTAAAGATTTGTTTACACAGAAAAAGAGTTTACATGAAAAGTAGTACAAGGTCCTTTTTTTTTCCTTAAATATAAAAAAAATTGAAAAATGAAAATATAAACTTTAAAAATTAATGAAACATGCGATTATGAAGTTATTTAAAACTCAAGACTATCACATATATTCTCATAAAAAAAGCTTAGAGAGTCTAACTTCGACATTCTTTAATTTGATTTCTTAAGGATGTAAATATTTATAAATATAAACATTAAGTACAACAAATTAAGCCTTTTGGGGCAGTTAAAACTGCCCTAATAATGTACCTATTGAGACAAATGGAGCTAACAGGGTGGATGCAACAAGCGCCTCATAGATAGTGTGCTGCAATTAAGTGTGGGGATGATCAAAATTGCCCCATAATCTACTGCCTTAAAATATACTTGTTAGGGCAACTTTGACTGCCTTAAAAAACTGCTTTTCTCTTTACTATTCAATAATATTAGGGCTTTAATAACCTCCCCAAATTCCCTTTTAAGGCAAACTTAAACAATCTATAAAGATGTCTTCTTTGCTATAGGGGCAGACACAATTACCTTAAATTCAATGCTATTAGACAGGATCAACCGCCTCAAAATGTCTATTGGGTTAGGCAAATATGCCCTAAAATCAAATTGACCTTTCAAATAAAATTTTTTATTATATTACCTATTTAAAAAGTTATATTTAGTTGCAATCATTGGAACCATACACGTTTAGAGATAATTAAATAACCACATCTTTGAAGAACAAAATGAAATTAAAGGAACTATCATCAATACCATCAAAACAAATATTATCCCAATTTTTCCACAAATGTTAAACATGTCAGTACTCATCCCATACTTAAACACAAAAGAAAAATAAAAATGAACAATTTACAAGAGCTCTTGATCCGTATTCTTTTTCTTCACATGCTATCTTTCAGAAATCATCTTCTTCCTCAACCTATAAAATAAAAAGAAAATATATTGGTGAAACAAAATTACAGCTTGTATTTTTTAAATTTGAGAAAAGATAAGAAAAAAAATACATACAAACGGCACTGGCCAAGCAATTGGCACACCAACAGCATCTCTAATAGTCTTTACCAAATTATATGGTCTAAGAAGACACTCGTCATTCTTGATTGGAACATGGATAAGAACTTCACACCAACTAGAACCTAAAGGTTCTCCTCCTACTCGCCGTGATGGATCAATTTTTTGGATTATCCCTTTAGCCAATTTTTTCTTCAATAATTATACATTTTAAAACAACAAAAGAACCCTCCTACCAAGAAAACAACAAACAAATAATAAGCACTACTCTCCTCCAATTATTATTGATTCATCTTAGTATAAAGAGATGAAAAACTTCCAAAAACCAAATGAATTTAAGATATATATGGATAACAAACACATTTGGGCAAAAAAAAAGAAGAAAGGCAAATTCATATCTAATTTAATTGACATACCCACATAGGACGTAGTTCAGAATTTGGTGTTGGGGACATATGCTTAACATCTTGTACTAGTGGCCTATGTGCTGAACTTGAAGCTAAAGGTCTATTATGAGAACCTGGCAGTGGTTTCATGTAATCTAAATTTGGCATTGGTGAGTGATGATTTGAAGGATTTTGTGAAGGGTCGGTTAAGTTGTTGCCTTGGTGCATCAACTGGTTCAAAAGAGATTTCATCTCATTCATTTGTTGTCGCATTTCAACAACTTCAGATTTATAGTCCATTGCCATCCTATAGCTTTAAGCACGACTAGGTATTATGCCACAAATATCAGTAGGAGAGATGCTTAAGCGATACATACGAATTTATCCAAACTTTTCTTTCCCCATTACTTTGGAGTAGACATCATCATTAATAGACTCTCCATTGTTTTCGGAAATATTTGACTTTAGTTTCTTCATAGAAGCCTATAATTAATTATAAATAAAAAAGGTCAATACATATAGCTTAGAAAAGTGAAAAGTATTGTATATTCACTTTGGATCATTGTCAAAATACATGCAAGCAAAAGAAAATACAATATTAAAAAAATAAGTGCAAGTGCTCACTTACATATATATCATCCAAAGAAATTTAAACTTAGATATTTACTATTTTAGCTTATTGAGTAATATGAACTTACAATGGCTTTGCCTGTTACTGCATTTGTTGGAGTTCCATCTGCCTTAATATAGCAAGTAATAAACATGTGCTCACGAGTATATGAACTAACTTTTCTTCCTATAAACAAAGAAGTTAGCCATGTAGAATGTCCTACTAATTTATATGACACATAAATCATCCATCTGCATGTTCACTTTGATTAACTACTGAAATTTGGCATATATGTGATTTGACATGCATCGATGCCATTTACTATTTAATGCTTGAAAAAGTAATTCCTTCTTTTCCTACATAAGTTTTTTAATATATGTGTAAATGAAAAGAAGTGAGCCAGTAAAATAGTAACTAGAATTATTAAATACTATCTTATGCATAAGATTAGTGTTAGTGCATAAGAAGTGCTTAGACACTATTTATATATTTAAATAAATTTATTAACTCATTTATATTTATTGCATATTTGTTGTTTTCACTAATTTTGTGGCAAAGTTTTTATGAGGTTAATACAAATAAAGAAGCAATAATATGTTATTCTATGTTGAGAATTCGATTTAATATGACATTCTCTAAATCTATGACATGCCTCATCTAAACACACCTAATAAAATGAAATATTAAGAGACATATAAAATTGAAACTACCAACTTCCATCTAAAAGTCAAAAGTGCCCATACATCATTTAATATTGTATTACATAATGAGTCGCTAAGTCAAATAAACAACAAACTCCATCTCTATAATCAGCCTAAATAGATAGACACAATCTCATGTCCTTAATAATTATTTATATGTCTAGAACACCTAATTAACTAAATAATAAGAAATAATAGTAAACTACAATGCAAAATTTTATTTATTAAACACTTGCCTCTAATTCCTTGATTACTGCAAAACTGTTCTTCCCCTTACAATGAATCATTTTTTGTTGTGCCTGATTCTTTTTATTCCGATTACTTACCTCCTACATTTAGATGGAAATATCTAGTTAGACCCATATGAAATCCAATAATATAATTGAATTTATTAAATTTAATACCATAGTTTCTTCTTTTAACCAGTATTGAATAAGCTTTTTCCATTTTACTTCAACTACTTGTTCATCGATAGGTGGTTTCTCCAATTCACCAAGAGGCATTTTTGGGTCAAAATATTCAGCTTTTAAATAAGTCTTCTAAGCCCTCCACTTTTTATTAATATACCCAAAAATAAATCCTATTCCTCTATTTAGGAAGTCAAACTTTAGCTACAAGAAGATAATAAAAGTAAATCATTACTAAGATTCATTGAAAATTATAAATATTTTGAAAAATTTTAACACAAAACATTTTATCACTAACCTTCACTGTCTCTAGCATTTTTCTTTTACATTCTTGAGGAACTAGTCTCCAGTCAGTATACTCTAAAGAAAATTCACTTCTTGCTAAAGTTCCCAAAAAATGAGCTAAAATGATGCGGTTTCTTCGTCATTAGGCTGTTCATTCTTATTAAATGATACGATAATTTGCTTATCTTCACATTGACCCCAAACTTTAGCCATATAAGTGGGACCACATACTCCTTCCTTTGGTGCCTCGCCCCCCTTGAATTTGAAAAAAAAAAAAAAAATGGAATGCAAGTGTAGATATATTTATGAGATGGAGAAAAATTATATCAATCAATTACATAAAGTGACTTATGTAATGGAAACCTACAACCTGGTTGAGGCATTAATGAAGTATTTTCTTCTTGTTGTTGAATTGATCG
Organism: Combretum micranthum; assembly: GCA_024138025.1. Lineage (NCBI taxonomy): Eukaryota > Viridiplantae > Streptophyta > Magnoliopsida > Myrtales > Combretaceae > Combretum > Combretum micranthum. The sequence continues at coordinate 95,267 of JAMXBD010002859.1, forward strand.
AGTGGAATTGGTATGACCTGGTAATTGACTCGAGTAAGTTTGATGTGACAAAGTGTTTGCTACTTCTCCTTGAATCGGATGACTAAAATTGGCTTGGTTCAATGATAGGATGGATATTTCTTCTTGAACAGGTTGACCATGATACTGCTCTAACGATAATTGTCTTCCCGTTCTTGGCCTCTTAGGAAATTGCTACATATATGATATTTTTCAGTCATGTTATACCCTATAAATGTAGTAAGGAGAAGAGAATTTGAGGAAAAGAGAGAGAGAGAGAGAGAGAGAGAGAGAGAGAGAACATAATAATATAGGGAAGTTAACCTAAAGCTTAAAAAGATTCACTAAATTAAATCAAAATAGCAAACATCAAAATCATATCAATTTTAATTTTGAGCAAAAGATATGTCTTTGTTGCTTGTAGCTTATTCCAATACTTCTGGTGCTTTTCTCCACTTCAGTAAAGTCCCCATTATATGTGAAAGCATTACTTTTTCTTACGTTTGACAATTAGAATCTAACCAACAAATTTTAGTTTTTCATATTTCATCTCTTTTGGATTCATTACAGAACTAAGAATTCTTTTCAATACATAATTCAAATGTTTTATTTGCACATGCTGATTATCGCTTATCAGAGGATGGAAAATCACAAACCTTGAGTTCTTTGAAAGGCATATCTTGGTTGCACTCAAGACTTTTCATCTAAAACTAATCAGCTCTAACATAAACCTTTTTGTAATAACTCATTCCCTCCAATAACCTCCATGCTTAGATAAATAATAAGTGCATTTACTAAGGTAATGTACGCAGCATCAGAAATTATAATGGACAAATCTTGTAAATATGAACTTGCTTAAAAATATTAAAATTAAAATACATAAACTTGCTGACATGAAATTAACATTAAACTACAAAAAAGTTAAAACAATAGACATCAATAATATCATGCACAAACTACAACATGTTAGACAAATGCAATGAATTAACACTTCTAATCATTAATTGGTATAAACACCCAACAAATAAACTACTTAATGCATAAAAATAAAGTCTCAATGACTTCTCTTCTTTTAAGTTCTTTTTTTTTTTACTTAGTAGCCTAAATATTACACACAATTGCAATAAATTGAAATGAAGAATGATGATATAATTCCTCAAAAACAAGTATCTTGAGCTTCTTTTCTAATTGAATATATGTATCATGTCTCTTTGCTCTTGTTTTCATGTTGAAATGAATTAAGGAAGGCATAACATGGTTAAGTTCTATCAATTATATAAAAAAAATGTAGAATAGATATAACTAAACCATACCTCATAAGGATTTGATATTGTTTTACTTGTGTTAATAGCACCTGATTGTTGACTTTCACCTTGTGAAAAGCTTTGTATTTCAGGGGCAAACCTTCTACGTTTGGTCCTCATAGTTAACCATTGCATATCAATATAAAAATCAGAAAAAGAACAAGAAAGAGGAACAAGGTCCCAACAATTATAGTATTTAAAATTAGCTTACAAAATGTTAAACAAGATATAAAACATATCATTAATTCATACAACATTAAATTATAAAAACACTCATATGTTATCGTTAGTGGAGATCAAATCTCATTCATGTCATCCACGCATGTGATATCATCATGAATTCCTAAACTTTTATTTGCTTCAAATATTGTTCCGCACATATTTGTTCTAACCCAACTTACTTCTTCACTCTCTTGGAATTGATTGTTGCAAATCTCACTTTGTAAATAAAACTCCACATCAGTTGTGGTATTGATACCCATATCAAAAGAGTCCCTAGCAACCATTTTGAGAACAACATGCCATCCCTTATCTTTTGAATCTTCCACATAAAATGCTTGTTGTGCTTAGGATGCTAGTATAAAGGGCTCATTATTACTTAGCCGTGTAAATTCTTAATTTTTCCTTGAGCTACCCAATCACATTCAAATAAGACAACCTTCTTGTTTGCAAAATAATGTAGCTCAATAATATCTTTTAGAATCCTATAGTAAGGAACATCTCCAATAGCCTAGAAAAACTAGTTGTGTTGGCAGTTACAAAAACACCACTATTCTGAGGTTTTCTTTTCTTATTAAGTTTTTTTTATCTGAAACCTAAAGCCATTAATAATGAATCCTTTATATCTTCTTCCTACCCTGTAAGGACCTCCAGCCAGTGCCTCAAGCTCTCCAGAAATATTTCTTTGCTCTACAAATTGAGAATCTTGAACCTAAGTGGACATAAAATTTTGTCGCATTATATCACATACTTAAGAGATACTTTAAATATATGAATTTAGCATGGAATATTCACTTGGTTCAAAAACCACAGTGCAAATGTATTTGTATGTATTCACTTGATATCTCATCATCAAATACGAGCATTACGAGCATTTTCAGCTCTAATGAAGGAATAATGCTCTCTACATGTGATATACAATATTTTAGAGATAAATAAACATGTAAGACACATATTTATGCGTATATATTACTTTTTAAAGCATACATACTTGGTGAAAGGGTCGACTTCATCACAACTGAATAACACATATTGATGTGCTTTCTTTAATGTTTCACCATCAAAAGTTACAACAGTCTCCTTAAAAAATGGATGACCAGGCATTTTAAATATGGACAATTGTGTGGCAACCGATGCACTTGCATCATAGTTTCTCGTGACTTGATCAAATTTGCTCTCTATATCTTCTAAGTATCTTGAGCAAAATGTCATGCATTCTTCTGCCAAGTAGCCAAGAGTGTAAAGTTTTTGTATCTTAGATTTCCTACCGACAATTTCTCATGAATTATTGGACGTTTTGCTATCATGCTAATTATATCTATATTCAACTTAATATATATATATATATTTAAATTACAAAAATGTCATTAGAATAAAAATAATCCTAGAATTAGGTAAGTTAACCTCATCTCTTGAAGAGAGGAAGTCAAAAGTAACGAACCTAATCTCTTTAAGAGACGAGATGGTCCACCAAAGAGATGAGGTCATCCACTTGCAACCTTGTCTCTTCAAGAGACGAATTTAAGTTATTTATTTCTAGGATCTTTTCTTGTATGGTGGGATTTGTGAAATTATTTTGAAAAGAGTTATCAATTTTTTCATTAATCAAATATATTACGTGTCTGAATTAGTAGTGTGAATGATGACAATAGCTTTTATAAAACAACTCTCATGTAATAATTTTATTGATTCACATGATGTGCTTAGGGTGTGAAAATAAAACCAACCAAACCAAATTGAAAGTATGGTTTTTTCTTTTTTTTTTTTTAATTTTTCAATTCGAACTAGCATGTAAATTTATGATTTGGTTTCAAAGATAAACTAAATCAATTTGTAAAACCAAACCAACCGTTTTAGAAAAATATGATAATATTTTACTTGTAACTTATAACTATATATATATTTTTTATGATAATTGATTAAAGGTCGTATATGTTCATATAATTTTATTTGATATTTATCATTTGGTGAATATTGATTAAAATCAACTTGTTCATTTTCAAATTTGTTTTTTAGGCTCATGATATATATATATATATATATATATATTTTTGTTGATTATGAACTTTATTTTTTTAATATTTTTTTAATTTATAAAGTAGGAAATTTATTCATTTAGTTATAAACTCTTATCATGTATTAATTATTTGATATATTTTGTCAACGGATCATTTTACTAATTGATGAATTATATTGATGGATAATTTTTTTTTATTTTGGATAAATTTATTGGTAGATGATTTACTTAATAGTTCTATTAAAAATTATAAATTCTGCCTTACTATGTATTAGTTAGTGAATGTATTTTATTGGTGGATAACTGATTTTATAGAGAACTATAGATTAAAAGTACGATAAATTCATAAAGTGTTTTTTCGTGATTTATAATATAATCTTTGTGAAGTGATGTAAATATTTAAGTATCTAGACAAATGTAAAAAAATTAGAATAAAGAAAATTTTTAGTTAGAATTTTGATTTAATCCATAATTCAAACAAAACCGAACTAAATCATTATTTAATGGTTTAGAAAATTTTTAATATGAATCAAATTGTTAGTTAATGATTTGGTTTAGGATGAAAAAAACCAAACCATAAATTAAGGTTTGGTTTGGTTTTAAGAAAAACCGAACCAAATCGATCTGTGCCCATCCCTAGATGTGCTATTGATATGGAAGTCTTCTAAGATAGGTAAGGCAAATAAATAAATATTGACTTGATTATTATTGTTGTTGCTGTTGTTTCGATAGGCTTTCTTTCTTTCACTTTTTTTTTTTTAAATGGATTTTCTTTCTGTTGCTTCTCTTTAATTGTTTTTCGTTTCCTGGACTTCTCTCGATTACCTGTCTGGTTCTTAGTTTCTAATTCAAAACACCGTGGCAGAAGCAGACGATGACCTGCTTATCTAATTTCTATAGTAAGAAGAAGACCTTTTCGGTTTTCTTTTCTTCTCTTTTAGTTTTTTTTTTTTTTTTTTTTTTTTATAATTATTTTCAAACCCCGACGAGAATACATCATAAAATTCACACAGGTCTCTTCTAAAATCGTTATCGTCCTCTAATGTGATGGAAAATAAAACAAAACAAAAGTGCAAACGGTACCCTATGTACAAGTTATGCTTAAAATGAAAATGTCTGTCTCGATTATATATGGACTTCGTTTCATCTGTATTATGTTATTAAGTTAAAACTGACTAGATTACTCTTTATTTGTCACTGCCAAATCATATGGAATACTGAGAAGATATTCACCTTTAGTTACACTCTTTATTTAATCCATGTGTACTCTTTTGATAGGCTGGATGTTTCCTTCTTTTCTTGCAGATAGTACATATAGAACTTAGTCTTTCTTGTAGCAAACTTAGCAGGATATACTTGCTTCTTCTAGGGCATTTGCAAAGCTGTTCTTCTCCTTCGTAAATGCTCCTTAGAATGTAATGAAACTTAGGAATTAGCTAGTTTACCTAAGGATAAAAATGCCATAGGGTGTAAATGAGTTTGTAAGGTCAAGTATAGACCTAATGTGCTATTGAGTGATATAAAGCTCGTTTAGTAGCCAAAGGCTTTACACAAGTTGAAGGTGAAGATTATCATGAAACTTTTTCACCGGTTGCTAAATTGGACACGGTTCGTATTTTGTTTGCTTTTGCAGCTACTAATGATTGGCTTTTACATCAAATTGACGTAAATAATGCATTTCCACATGGCCATCTCGATAAAGAAGTTTATATGGTTCCTCCTCAAGTTTATGACAAGGCTTTGCCTAGTCAAGTGTGTAAGTTACATAACTCATTTTATGGGTTGAAACAAGCTTCATGCCAATGGAACATTGAGATTTCACAATTTATTTTGTCTCTTGGATTTGAGCAATTATTTTAGCATGATTTCTCTTTGTTTACTCATCATAGTTCTGCTAGTAATGTTTACATTCTCCTCTATGTGGATGATATATTGTTGACAAGATCTAATTCTCAATTCATATCTCAAGTCAAGCAAAACTTGGATGTTGAGTTCACCATAAAGGACTTAGGTTTAGCCATCCGTTGCTTTTCCTTTGCCACAGCAAATTGACCTTGTTGATTCTTCTAGTGCTTTGCTTGATAATCCTTCCTATTATCGAAGGTTACTTGGGCATCTTTTGTACATCAAAACTAGACTTGGTATCTCTTTTGTTGTGCATAGACTTAGTCAATTTCTTACCTCTACTTGTGTAGTACATTTGAAGGTGCTGTTTCACTTGCTTCATTATTTGAAAGATTCCTGTGTTCTAAGATTGTTTTATTCATCTTCTAATGCATTGCAACTTCCTGGTTTTTCCGATTCTAATTGGGGCTCTTGTAGCAATAATTGGAAATCTATTTCAGGGTTTTGTGCATTCTTGGGAAGTGCCTTGATTTCCTAGAAAACTGAAAAAACAGCCCACCGTGTCAACTTAATTGAAGCCAAATATCATGCACTTGTTGTTGGTACCAAGGAGTTGTTGTGGGTTTCCTATATCTTGTGTGACTTGCATATTTCTTTAAATTATCCAATCCCTTTTATATTGTGATAATAAGTCCACCTTATTGATTGCTCAAAATCCATGGATGCAAGGTCGAGCAAAGCACATTGACATTGATGTGGATTTCGTACATGATTTTGAGACCTCAAAATTTCTTGCTCCTACTTATATCTCATCTTCAAATCAGGCTGCCGATGTTCTTACCAAGTTTTTAGGAGCTGCACGATTGCATTCTTTTCATGTTAAGTTGGCTTATGAGAAACTCCAACTTAAGGGGGGCCTATAAAGATATTCACCTTTAGTTACACCCTTTATTTAATCCATGTATGTTTTGATAGGCTGGATGTTTCCATATTTTCTTTGCAGATAGAATATATAGAACTTAGTCTGTCTAGTAACAAACTTAACAAAACATACTTTCTTCTTTTAAGGCATTTGCAAAGTTTTGTAACGCTCTGTTCTTCTCACTCGTAAATGCTCTATTCTTCACATATACCATTGGGACAAAATACTCTAAGTTGGTAGATCATTATGAAAAAAAATGGAAATGCAAAGTTGAAAAGGCCAATATATAGCCACTAGAAAAGATAAGATTCCCAGCATCAATCTTTTAGGAGGAAAAAAAAAAAAGAAAAAGACAAGAAAAGTATAGAATGGAATCCACCACCAATTAAGAAATAAGTGCAAAATAATATTAATACCAATAAACAATGGACAGCTTTAGAACCTTACTGTAGATTTTTATTGTACGATATTTGGAATCTCATACTTTATATTATACATGTTTTTTTCTTTACAATTTTACCCTTAGACAAAGACTAGAGTAGGGGTATGCACTATCTTCAGTTTTCAATATGAGCTAAAATTGGTTACATTACTCTAGCATTTGACAATATATATATATATATTGGGAGAGTCCCATTTATGGCCCTCTGATATATCAATTGCGAAACCAGGAAGTTCTTCATTTATTTATTAAATTATTTATTTATAAGCTATTTGTTCGTCTTTTGCAATGCAAGATTGATTCTAAAATTGTACATAATAAGGTAGCACAAACTTTAAAATGTTCTATACATAAATAGCTGTCTCTTACTCTATGCAATATTTATCATCTTACATGTTACTTTCTACAGGTAGGCAAGAACCATGAATATCTCCCTTTCATTTGTATATGGAAATAATGTTGGACATTTTACTGAAGTTTTGGTGGTAGGCTAATTAAAGTCCGTTACCTTGAGAAAGGATTCAATGAATATTATGTATAGTTATTAATAATATTTTAACTCGTGATTGTATTAATGATAATTACTTTGAATATTACTGATTATTTTGTTCATGTTAACGTGTTGTTAATAGTTACACACTATATAACTTTACACATGGTATATATTATCTATTCAATATTTTCCACTGAGCTGTTTATGAAACAAACTATTTATGAAGATCACCGCACGGGTACGGTGTACGAGAATGGGAACAGCTAGAGCTGTCTGCTGTGCATCCAAATCTGTCGGACACTAAAATTTACTGTATCCTGGGGGAATATATAGATCATATAGTAAATATTAAATATTATAGAGATAAATGTATAAATTGTGTTTGTAATTTAATTTTTCATAATATAGTAAACTTTTTTTACATTTTTTTATGATTTAATACTTGTTTCTTTGATTTGGGTTCTGATTGGTGTATCCTTTAATTTAATGGAGAATTGAATAATTATCACTTTTTTTTTCTATCCAGTACTTATATTTTAATTGTGATTGCATTTTGGTATATGCACTTTACTTTTAATACGGTTTGATGCTTGATAAGAAATTAATTCGTAAAAGATTAATTTTTAAGTGATAAATTATTTTGAAAATTAAAAAATTTATCTTTTTTCTAGTAACTTCTACAGTGCATAACTTTTATATGCAATATCTACGCTCATTTGAAATTAAGATCTAACACATGCCTTCAATAGCCTAAATTAGATGTGTTTAAAATGCTTATTATAACTTACAAATCAATTGTCATTTAGCTGCAAAGCAGAGATTTCTTAAATTACAAACAATACACTTCCCTTAGTGTTATAGCATGGATTTTGCGGACATTATAACTTTAAAACTTATAAGCCAGACGTTGTAACATTGTGAACTTATAAATGTTGCAAAATTTGCATTGCAAGCTAACTAAAAATTGTTAGTTATATAGTTAAAAATTGTCCTCACTTTTAAGAGACATTCCTAACTCTTTTAATTTTGTATTTTTAAAATTCAACATTTTTAACCTTATAAGGAATTTATACTCATTATAACTTTATAGTTTACAGTCATATTACAAGGCATGAGAGAATTTACAAACAATGAAAACATACCAAACTTTATGCAAAACTATAAAATGGAGAACATATTCACAAAATATAAATGTCATTTAAAATAAAAATTAAGAAAATTTATAAAATTAAAACCAGTTATAATGTATGAGTAATTGCAAAATTTAGAAAGTACTTATGATGTGACGCCCTGTAATTATACCCTATTCGAAACATATGATTTTAATAGTTGAATCATAAACTCGAATGATGATTGAACCTTAAAATATCTAAAATCTTAATAATCGAACGCATAAACCCTTATCCCTAAGCTCAAAACCACAAATTCACATTAAGCTGCATATAATAAAGTCAACATTTTAGGAACTTTAATTGAAAATTTCGAGTATGAAGTTATGATCAAGGGATCCAAATTAATATGCATGTAACTTTTTGCCTTAAAACACTTTGGAGTGCATAGTTATGACATGATACTATACAATGTATAAATCGGCTTATATCAGGATATTTATTCGATATGCTTTGAAATCACCTTACATATATATATATATAAACCCTCTTCAACACTACCTTACTTCTTCTTTCCCTTTTTCCCTTTGAAAGAAAAATTTCCATGTAAATCTTTCATAATATGAAAATCAACAACACCAAAAACCAATGAACCTCCAAAACTTCAAAAATTTATAACTCACAAGATACACCTTTGTTTTGCAAATTTGCAAGTTGCATTATGATCTGGGCGATGCAAACTTCAAAACAAGAGTAAGCTTGAAATAATTTCATTAATGTTTAGTTCTTGACGAATTTGAAACATCGAGTTTATTGATAATTATATCAATTCGATTCGATCTTAAGATTTTTACACAAAACTTTAGTTTGTACTTATATAGTTGTAATCTTTAAGCTTAGAAAAATGTTTTCTTATGTGTTTAGGTGAAAACTCCTATTATTTAGGACAACCATCAGATTATTTCAACTAAATCACAATGACATTATCGTGAGTGGGAAATTCTATGATGAACTACCTATTATTGCTTGATTTGCATGTTACAATGATATTTTGATTAATGTTACTTGTTTAATATCATATGTGATGCTTTTTATGATGTCTTGGCTCGAAAATACATATGCAAATGATATATTGAAGATACAGAATGGAAAACTATAAAAGTATGACGGTAGGAGATGATTACCAGTGAGCCGACACAAAAGTAACTGGAAAGCTGGACCTAAAATGGCTTTCATTAGCTAGCTAGTAAAAAATTGGACCACAAAGCCGATACCCTCAACTAGCTCACTTGACAACTTGATGATGTTTTGTATTTCGAGCATATCTCTATAATTTGGATCCAATTGAGGTGATTTAAGATACTATAGAAAGATTAAAAGGAGTTCTACAACTTTCATGTTTTGAGTTTTAATAAATTCTAAATGAGTCAAGGTTTAAATTTTATGTGAAATTACTATAACTCCTAAACCCACAATAGCAAGTTAACTAGTTGATCCAACTCCTAAACACACAATTTCATTTCCCACGCTTTATCAAATTATATTAAATTTAAGGGTTAATTACAAAAAAGTGACGTGTTTTTGCTCTTGTTAGAAAAAACATGATCCGTGACTGACCTAAAATTTTGTCCATCTTGTTTTGTCTAATTTAGATGTTAAATCATCCACATGTCAAGACAACCCACCACTGAAATAGATCCCTTACATCATGAAAGAAGATAGCACACCCACAAAGCCTTCATCTTCATCTAGCCTATGACCTAATATCAGTAAATAGTACCCATATATCAATCTCAATTATGATGATAATTGATAAACAAATGGACCTCTTGATTATTTTCTTAAAAAATGATCATGCCAAGATAAACGATTATTCTCTAACTAAACTGAAAAAATATCACAACTATGACTAAATAAAATCATACAAAACAATTGCAAAATAGAAACACAAACGCAATCAATAAAGGCTCTATCTTTACACAAACTCATGAACCACGTCCAATATCTCCATTTCCAGTTACTTTCTCTTGACTCCCTAAATCATCGAACCCACTAGTCCATTCTCTTCAAAATTCCACCTTTCCACAATCCCATCACCTATTCCTATTTCCAACATCTCCATCTCCATGTGTGAGATCTCTCTCTCTCTAATCTAACATCCTGCACGATCTTGGTTTAATTTTGTGGAGTGGTGGTAGGGAAGGTGGTTTGTGGAGGTGGTTTTTAGGGAAGTTACGAATGGATGGTCTAGCTTTCAACCTTGTGGAGGTACAAGATAGGGGATGTTAGGTTATAAATAGAGAGAAAGTGGCTAGAGAGAGAAAAGGAATGCATTTGCCAAAGAAGATGATCCTTGTGTTGTTCTTGCTGAAGAAGATGATGGAATCATTCGTTCTAACAAAATTAAACTTTTAATTTTTTGGGTTTTTTATTTTTTAATTTTTTACTTCACTTTGGCTTGACATGTATTTGACACATGGATGATTTAACATATAAATTGGATAGAACAAGATGGACAAAAATTTAGGTCAATTAACTACATAAAAAAAAAAACGTCATATTTTTATAAAAGCATGAAAGCATGGGCTACTTTTTTGTAATTAACCCTAAATTTAATTGCTTTTACTTTCCAAAGATTCTTTTTACATTACTTTGGATGATTAAATTAATCTCTGATTCACTCTCAACATGCTAGACCTTCGTGACTTAGAAGTTAAACTATAAGAACATGTAAGAGAGCTATATTAGATAATTTTAATATATTTCTTCAAGTTTCAAACGAATATTTATTATGTCTAAGAGTTTCATACAAGAAACTTATTTGGCATATAAGTAAATAAATGCCCATTTACTATATATATAACAAACTTAAAACATTATTAATGGTTTATCATACGTACTACTTGATGGTTTATTGGCAATACCATCAAAATTTTTTATTATGCTAAGAATGTAAGTTTATGATAAATATTTGTGATTGTTGAGTTATCTTGAACTTACTTGACTATGAAATTGTGTTCTAATGTTAGAATGTGCATTCCTATATTTTACATGGATTGCTTGAATTATATTCATTTAGTTACCTTAAATCTATTAACAATTATTGGAATGTAATTAAAACCAAACACTAAATGCACGAAGTTGCATTACTAAATGCCGTCACTATCCAATGATAGAATGGCAAGAAGTTTAAGTTATGGATATATCATCTTCATTTAAGCGACATTCAGATTGATCATCTTAAGGCCTTAGTGAGGAAAATCAGGTTAAGTTAAGTTTAAGTTTTGGTTTCATGGGACGAACTAAATGACTAGGCAGTGTTGCGGACTATGAAACCATGTTGGACCATTGTCTTAGGTCTAATCGTAAGCTTTAAGAAACTTCAACCAAAGTAATTTTTAAGTACCTTGAGGGTTACGATAAGTGAATTCAAGTTTGAATAAATTAGATATTGATGAAACTAAGCATTTCTCAAACCCTAGGTCTAAAAGGGGTTATATCCTAGACTTCACGTTGGTTACCAGAAGACCACGTGTGATTTTGCATTGCATTTGATTTTTCATGCATAGTATACGGTTGATAACCTGCTTGTGCTTGGGGAAGTAATGAGAATATTACACCCTCATCTCACTGAGTATGGTTATGCTCAGCACCCAATAGATTGTTTTGCAAGTAACTCATAAGAGCGAGACAGGATGACATTGGCTTAAACAAGAGTCATCTTACCTTAAGATAGCTATCAAGAGAATTCAATCATCTATTGTGGATATGTTTCCATTTGCCATTCAAGTTTATATGAATGTAAGTTATCTATTACTATTTGGTAGGAGACACCGATTATTTTTGTATGTGAAATATATGTATATGTATCATAATTAGCATTATTGATTAAATGTTATATAGAGTCATGTGACTTTTGACACACAAGATGACTATTATGTAACAGGTGCATAAGTGGCATTACAGCTTCTAGTAATTCCTACCAGGCCTTTCTTGGGTCGTGAGAGAGTAAAAATAATAATAATGCTTTTCTTCCATTGTCTCATGTTTCTACAATTGATCTCTTCGGATTTAGAATTTGAGACATTTAACTATTATATTTGTATACAATTTAGTAGGTCATTTTTCCCCTACAACGAGAAAAGGACTATGCAAAAGTACCCATGGTTGCCTACATCTTTACAAGATCAAATACAAGACCTCAGTCCATGAAATGTTATCTAATAGATCCAAAAAATGTAAAAGCTATGGTAACCATGCTATTCACATGATAGAAAAATCTGTTTAGTTCCATTAAAAGTGAATCTGAAACCTTCTATGTGACCATTTATACCTTGGGAGTATAATGGCATGTTGCTCAGAGCATTAAAAAGAAAAGCATTTTATCATCATGTTGACATGAGAGGAAACAACAAACCAAGCACTAAAATCATAGCAGCATACTCATACCTTCTTGAGATTCCTTAATGCAAAAAGTCCAATGCAGATTTTTCCATTCACCATCCACTCTTCATGTAAATGCCAAAATAAAGAAAATCAAATTACCAACATAATATTCGAAATTAGCATAAGTCAATAAAGACAAAACTAACTAAAATGATTAACTGCCAAAACCAAAACTTGAACATAGTGTCTGAGATTTAGGAAAACTCCTAATGTTTATTGTGATATCATGATCTGAGATGAGATATCCTAACAACAAGAAAAGTGTGCAGATCCTACTTTTTTGCTCCACTAGCTAAAACATCTATTTTCTTCTAAATCCTTGTGAAATATGAGGAGAAGCAGTGCAAATAAAGAAGCTTAGGTGTGCAATAAAAAAGATACAGGTTCCCACATCCTAGAATCAGGGTTATTGCATTCAATTCCAACTACAAGGAGCATCTTAAGTATGCCAATGTACAATTACCTTCTTTGTTTGACAATTAGCCTTATAGCTTGGTTTATGAAACGCCCTAGATTCCCTTTAGCACTTGCATCAATAACCTGATAATTAAAGATTCATTCATAAAGCCAAGAGTAATAGTCTAGGCTGTAGATCCCTAAGCAACAAATACCATATCAAATAAGGGTAAATGTGAAATTTGACACTTAAACTTTGGATGAAATTTCAATTTGGCATCCAAGCTTTTAAGTGGTCATTTTAATATCTAATCAAGCTTTTGACCTCTTTAATACCATTCATTATATTTGTCAACTTGTAAGAGGTAGTATATTATTGTACTTTTACTATTTCTTGTTATATTTTCTTGTGCAACATTGATAGGCTATTTATTCCACATTAGGTTTGTTAAATGATCGATATTTAATACATAAGGTTCAAGCTTGTTAAGAGAGAATTCAATGATCTCTTAGTTAAGGCTCATTAGAGATAACATGTGATCTCATGATTAAGGGCCCAATTAAAGAGAGAACCGTAGGATCTCTAGAACTCAAAAGTTGTAAAATTTTTTCTAATAAATATAAATTTTCTTTCTATTCCCTTTCTTTAGTTACATATATATAATTACATAAGTAATACAATTCTCAAAAGTAACTATCAAGTCTATAATTTTTCTCCTATTATTACACATAACAAACACATGTAATTTTTTTTTCTAACAATTGACATTTGCATGACCGACACATGTCCTACCTTATATTCATCATAACACAAACATTAACAACACATGCATAGACACTACTCATGTTACTGTCCATATCACTTCACACAAGGGATTTAACAAGGTTATAGAGCAAACAGTGGTAATGGGATAGTAAAAATAATTATAAAAAGTTTGATTGGATATAAATTGATACTTCAAAATTCATATACTAAATTGAATTTTTGTAAAGTTCAAGTACCAAATTTGACATTTTCCAATCAAATAAAGGACAAACATGCCTATGTGAATTGGATAATATCTAGATAATAAGGAAATGAACAATTATTGGCCAAATAGAAACAAACAAGATGATAACGTGAGACTAAAGATCAATTCTTAGACAATAAAGAAAAAACTTTTTAATAAAAGATTGAATGCTTCTGATTCCCTCAATAGCATTTGAAGAGTTAGACTATTTTATTATTCCTCAAAATTTTCTCCTTTATGGATTTCAAAGTAGCTTTGATAGCTAACTTCAATAGGTTCAGCCTTTGAAGCTTGGCAAGGACCTTTTAATTGATACATTCACTGCTAAGACTATTAAACCTTTTATTTCAAGTCTTAGTAAATCGTAAAAAGCTCTACACCCAGCCAACCATCCATCCATCGCACCAGCTCACCACATATTAGAAAAATTTTATGGTCCTGTTTTGTTTTATGATGAAATTAGTCTCTCAAGTTATTTAATAACTTAAATTCATACTCAACAATGTGTTCATACCTTGAAATTATTTAATATATCAATTGCTTATTTATTATTTTAATGGTCAGGTGATCAAATTGACGAAACTTTCCATGAACTAAAACATGGTTCCAAGCACCACACTCACAATATATAGACTCAAACAAAAAACTTAAAAACTGAAAAATTATAGTAACGGATTTAATGCTTTAAACCGTACAACATATCTAGCTCCACTATCGTCAAATACATTAGAAGAGAAAAAGAATGAAACTCGCCTTATTGTTGAACGCTTACACCTTAAAGGATACTATAATTCAATCAAAGTAAATTTGGTAATGTATCAGAGGTGGATGAGTTAATCATAGAGTGGAGGAGTGAACATATATATATCTATATATAATATGTATTATATAGATATATAAGGAAAAATATGGCAAGAAAATTTATGTTTGTTGTCAAAGATTAGTTTGCCTATTTTATGAATAATAGCTTGAACATATTAGTGAGAGTGATTAATGTAGTCATCGAATTCATTCCCAAAAATCATATGAATTTATGCAATGTTTGTCATCTTTTGATAAATATATAGAGAAGATATGTGATGGATTCCAAAATTAATATGATAGAATTCTTCTAGTATTGTAATCCAATTGATTTTCACACATCAATCTACAATTTTTTTTTAATTTTCTTTCTTTTTTTAACCAAGGTATATGTAATCCAATAATATAAACGCCACTCATGGTCATGGATGAGTACAATTATAAAGGTTGGCCAAAGAAGATCAATTATTTTTTTTTTAATTTTCCTTCCTTTCCCTCTGTAAATATGTAAAGAAGTTTGATTATACTTTAATTTGTTATGTAAAAGTAAAGAAAGCAAATTATTTATCGAGAATGAACCAGTTAATAAAGTTCTAAGACAAAATTGATAAAGTATCAAATCAGCTGCATATGAAGCCGTTTTGGCTGTGTATGTAGTCTTCAGCCTTCAGAGTAATAGAGTAAACATGTGATGGAATTCTCATAAATCTTTTAAAGCACACTAATGGAATTGTTATGAACTTTTATTCAAAATTTTTAAACTCAAGGCAACAGAAAGGTAAAACGCCAACTGCATATTCTAATAGGAAAAGATCGAATATATGGTAAGAAAAGAAAAGATTGTGAGATTGGCTTCTTTAAGCATCAATACTTTCATCAAATAATAATTTCCAAATATAAATTAAATCGATGCAACAATAATAACATCAAAGTTTGTAAAACATCACAAGTTACATTTAAGTAAGTAAAAGAACATCATGCATGTCAGAGCGACACAACTTTGATGTCCCTCCTATCACCAGCAGTTTCTATTCCTAACCCAAGGGGGAGATTTGTTTGTACTATTCCACTTTTGCTATCTGAAGTACCTTTTTACCCAAATCCTATGAGGATCCTTGCATACGTTTAAACACCCTTTGATTGCTAGCACATGGAACTTCAATTTCTGCATGGTTAGTAACCATCATGTTGGGACCAATTTCATCGATACACTTAGTATTGGTACTGCATTTGTCATGCTGCACTTCCTCCATAGAGTTACAAGTCCAAGAATCAATAGTGCATTCAGAGACCTGACATTTATGATCCCGAGGATATGAAGGTAAAGGTGGAAAGGGGTGGAAAGGCATGCTAGGATCAATAGCCCAACATTCACCATTCTCATCCCCAGGCATTCCAATTTTTAAGATAGATAACAGAACACCATATGAGACAGGCATGTGTGAAATGAATCTTTCCTAAGGATGGTCGTTAACTGCATCAGTAGGGACATGCATATTCTCCTAAGAGATATCTATTTCTGTTGTTGAAGCATTTGAAGAAACTTTTGATGTCTCAAATAAGGGTGAAAATCCAGGTAGAATGTCCTCATTGCTATTTTGTGCACTAGGTTTATCTAGAGAATACACCACTTTCAACTAGACAAGCTCGTTTTTCCTTATGCTGAAGTGACACTAAATCTAAATTTGGTTCTGCTGGCTGATCCCAGCGACTTTTGCGCTTGCGAATTCTTGTCCCATTGGTGATGGAGGATGTCGTTGCAATAATTGACTGCTTGACGCAATCAATTGCTTTTGTTGTCCTCGTACTACAATCATAGCGGCTACTGTTTGATCTAGAGGGTCCACTGTCACTTAATACCCTCTGGCTATCATCTCTGTTTGTAAGGACCCGCTATTTTTACCCCTACATTTGCCATAGGAGATAACGGATCCCCAACCACATATAACCCTAAGATTATATGTAAGGTTGCCTAAAGAGATAGTTTGAGTAATTGTTTATCTAATTCTATAAGATAATATACAACAAACAACATAGATATTAGCAGCGGAAATAACTTTACTTCTAAATAGCTACATACATACATATATACATAATACACCCAAGGGCTTTTTATAAGCCTTAATCAAAATTTCTCAAAACACAACTCTACTAACACAACATTTACACCATCTACCAAAAATGAATCCCATCTAATCTATTACATTTATAGGGTCCATAGAGTCCATGGTCATCTCTAATCCTCCAACCCATCAAGAAAATCCTCGAAGTCAGTTCCATACCCCATACTCGCATAGAACTCATCGGGATCATCACCTGAAATAGATAAAATATGAGCCAAAGGCCCAGTACACAAGTAATGAATACAAATGCGAAGTGAGTCACACATTCTTAGGCTAGATGCATTATGCAACAGTCGCTTATCCATTAATAAATCTTTAATTAATAAGACAACACGGGAGTATTCAAACTCCGGACAACAAGGTTCTAGTATTACGTCCGCCTCCCTGAGTGGTCCCTACTGTTCATACAGACTAGGCAGCCCCACCCCGGCATAGCCCGTAATACTAGGGGTTCCTGAGTAACGCATCACGACGCTCAGGGGGTTGATATGAGCAGCTCGGATACTCATATCTCCTAAACCATTCTAACCGTTAACGAGAAAGAACCCTGCCCCCAATCTGAGCAGGGTGCCGCTCTCCGAACCAGATTCAACGGCAAACATCGACAATCAACACATAAATAACAACAGTATTCTTTTATCTTTAGGTAGTTTAATCTTGATGCCTACCCTAGCAAAGAGTCAAGCAAGTCACTGTGTACCTGATATAGCTCGGGAATTAACGGAGTCGACTGGGCGATGATCTAACACTGTTTAAATCAATAATAAATCCACACTTAGCTTAAACTCTAATTGACTAGCTCACAATATAAATACATCCAAGAAATCCAGTAAATTAATTCAAAATCAAAATAAAGCATTTAAGCACCCAATTATACCCTAGATCACTTAATAAATACATATCTACTCAAATAACAAACTTTGGAAAATTTTAGAAAAGTTTTTTTTTTTTAAATTCAAAAGCTCAGGGGATACGCCGGCACTCAACGCCGGCGGCGTTGAGCCGGTGTTCAATGTCCTGAAAATTCACACTGCCAACGCTGGCAGTGTTCAAGGGTACGCCGTCAGCCTTTGTTTCCTACGCCGGCAGCCTTTAGCCGGCGTTGAATCCAAAACCCAAAGTTTCAAAAACATCCAGAGAAGTCTAAGCCGTCCGCTTACTTATGTACGCGGGCAGCTTTGAAACATACGCCGGCGGCATTGATTTCAAATAGCCAGCATACAATAGGGATGAAAGAACGCCGGCTCACTTGTCAAGTGAAAGCCGGCGGCGTTCGGTCGGCCTTAAGAAATTTGGTTCTGTGGCCTTTTAACACCGCCTCTACGCCGGCGGCGTAGAAGCTTAAATTGCCGGCGTACATTCTGAAGAACAGACGTTGGCAAAACCTTAGCATAAAAGCCGGCGGCGTAACAGACGGTGTTAAGAAAATTGGTTCTGTGGGCTTTCTACACCGCCTCTACGCCGGCGGCGTAGAATCCCTAGATACCGGCGTACGTTCAAAATCTAGCCTATACGAAAATAGTTTTTGAAATCCCCTGGTTTATACATTTTGATCAAGTCTCAAAACTTTTCCAAACTTAGTCCAAACTTTCTAAAGCTTGTTATATGATTCAAATACTATCCTAACAACATGAATTCCACCTCTAATCATTAAATCACCAATCATACTTCAAATTCACATATCAACTACTCATTCTTCAATTTTTCTATAATACTCATTCCCACACTTCCACATTCCTATGAGATGCAAACTACCACTTCATTAATCACATAATCCCATTCACACTATCATCCATGCACCAACTCAATCTCATACCAACATCATCCCAAAATCCTATCTACTCTAACATTTAAAAACAACACATTATAGGACATAAATTAAAAGACAAAGATTGCATTAAACTCACATGAGTGAATCTTGGCTTGGAATGTTATTCAAATCCTTAAGCTTGTAGTAAGCCTTGGCTTAGGGTTTAAAATTTTGGATTGAGAAAGGAAAGAAAGAAAGAAGAAAGATAGAAAGAAAGAAGGTGAAATTCGTATGGAAATGGTGGCTACCAAAAAGGAGGATTTATCTTGTCCCAAAAGAGTAATTTGTTATCCAAATCTTACCTTTAAGGGGTATATTTGTCCTAAGTTTAATTTGGGAGAATTTCAAGTGCATTTGGATTAAATTTGAGCTCAAAATATGGGTCTAAATTTAGCCAAAAATTCTGTCATGTTCTAAATAAATTCAAAAGCAATTTAATTAAATTCTAAACATAACATATGCACATTAACTTGCCAAAAAGACCTACACATTTATTATACTAAACAAACATTTATAAGCATCCAACAATAATATTAATTACATAATACTAAACACTTATCAATCGACACATTCACTAATTACACTAGCTAATCACACACACACATATATATATATATCATCCCAATATCATATTAGCATGCAATATAAGGAAGTCATGGCTATTTCACTGTTCGCATAGCAAAGTTTCCTAGTATTTCTAGGAAGCCACCTTTCTCGAAAGTTCCAGGCACTTTGATGAACCTGATAAAACGAGCATTTCCATCTTATAAGAAGTTTATGAAGTGATTATAGTTCACAATATATACAGTCAACTACAAGATGCAATAATCTAATATCTCCGAAGGAATTCTGCATAGCCCATATCATCACGGTGAATTGAAAACATCAATAATATTTTAAATGACCAACAAAACTAAGAGACTGGACCTTACCTATTTGTCATCATGTTCTGTCGGTGATAAGACAGACTCCCAAAAGCAACAAATGTTCTCAAACTTTCAATCACATACAAATAAGATGAAAGCACAACTTATAAATTTGAATGTGCCAAGACTGACTTTTCTATGGCTAACTACCACATTTCATAGTGAATCAGAAAACATTCTACAAGGAAAACATCCTTTTTTTGAGTAACGAGTGAGGTTTTCAAGGAAAAACAAATTATTAAAATGTAGAAGTGTCTTACCTCTCCATTACAGGACATGGTGGGTCAACATTAATGTGATCCACTGTGAGAATCTCCCTCATGGCTAAGTGCTCTAAGACCTGCGAAAGAAAAACCTGGTGGCTTAGTAACTATATTTTTTCTGAGTGCTCTCTATGATGGTAACTCTACGAAAGATTTATTTCCATACATGTCCATATATCGTTGGTGAGATTTCACTGACAGCAGAAGAGCTTCGCTCTGTGGGGACACTAACACCATATTACCTAAGCCATTCTTTCCATTTTTGGGCATTACCAAAAATGATAAGCAGCATGTTGGCACATTTTAAGGTATTATTTATCTACACTTTCAAGGAGGAAGAACTACTGCCTAAGGCAATTAAACCTAAATTCAGATTATTTAATATGCAATTAGAGAGAAAAATCTTATGTGAAATTTACTAATTTGCCTCATTCCCTAGGAAAACTTTATACTTGGTATGAAAAAAATGCATCACCAATTAAACCGAAAAAAAAGGCATAAATCCAAACATAGGTAATTAGCAGAGGACCTTGAGAAGCTTGCGAAGAATTGGAATTTTATTAAAATCCTTTCTGTACTGTTTCATGATGTTATGCAGCATCCGTAGACCTAAAATTAAAAAAGCTTTTAAAACTATATTCATCAGCCACCCAATTCAGTTGTATCAATAAAAAGGATTATCTCAACAAAACTAATTGTGAGAACTACCATTTTTGTTGATAATGTCAATCAATACACTCGGGATCTTGTCTTTAGAAGTGCATCAAGGATCATTGAAAGATCTCGATTACTGCAAGATATTTGATGCATAGAGTATAGTTAAACCCAACAAAAGAATGATAGTGAAAAATGGGTACTCAACAATCCAAAAAAATATGAAGAAAAATAAAAGAAGTCAGACCTTTGAATTGCTTCCCCATGGCTTTTATCACCTAAAACACCAGTTAGAAGCAAGAGCTTCATGTACCCTCTAAGTGCATCCTGTAATTAAAATACAAAATGAATAGCATGGTGATAGTATGAGCTAAACAAAGGTCCTATCTATCATAAAGATGTGGTAAATTATAACTGGCTAAAGCTAAAAAGGAAAAAAAAAAAAGTAGAGTTAGACCAAAACCATTTTTGTTTTATGAATGAGGAAAATTAAATTTCACCGATATAAGTTCAAGTACATAAGAAAAATACAAAAATATGTAAAGCCAAAAGCTAGTAGAGAAGATATAGAGACAAGGCAATAGAATGACAAGCACAGATGCTTAACAGACTTTTAAATAGAAGATACAAGTATTTCGACTCTTTTGAGAAACCTTCTGTTAGCAAATTTTTTTTAATATATACATATATATATATATATATATGCATTTGATATAGCTAGTAATTGCAAAAAGTAGAACTCCCAGTGGAAGATGGAGAACTCAAAGATGCAGATGGGAAATTGACCATACAATCTAACATAAATTTTTACGAGGAACAAAAATTAAAATCTCACTAAAAATGAAATTCCAAAAAGTTACTTACTTTCCTTTTGCTTATTCCACCATCAGCATCCAGTATGTCATTGAGTTTCTCTTGAACTGCAAGCATTATGCATAGTAAGAAAAAGAAAAAAAAAATCAATGAATAAAAAATTCCTTCCCAACAATGTAATCAAATCAAAAGGTAACCAACCTGCATTAAACTGTCCCTTAATAGTTTTTTTGGGTTTGAAAGGAAACTGCTGAGCCTTGCTGGCCATGCCTATAGATTTGTTTGCACTAAGCGAAGCTAAATGATATTTTTTATATAAAAAAAAAGATGAAGCTAAAATTGATATTATTGATAAGAACTAAGTACACACAGACATATATATATACATGAGGGACAGAACTAGTCAATGGTCAATCGGTCAATGGTCAACTCCTAAAAAATTAGAATCTTGTGCAATTACTATATATATATTATTTAATTATCCATAACTCTAGGATACTAATTCTTAAAATATTTATGGTACAATTACTATATATATACACTTATAGAATATTATTTAATTAGCCATAACTCTAGGATATTGATTCCTAAAATACATACCATAAAATTAGGAAATTAATTGCTCCTTCTAATTATGTTTATTTTACTTTACATTTTAAAATTGAATTGTATTATTTTTTTTCCTCTTTAACAACGCATTGGAAAAGCTTTCCCTCCATTTTTTTCCTCTTTCATTTTTCCCTCCACAGCAAATGCAAAACATTTATAAATTAGGTAATTAATCTTTAAGGTTGAATGATGACAAAGAAGGGGAAAAGAAAAACTACTATAATTATTTAAGATGGGCTTTAAAATAAACCAATAAGAAAGAGAGTGTTAAAAGAGAGTGTCAATGAAGAGTTGCTGGCATTCCTCTCTAACACAGAAACTTCATCTTATTGGCAAAGAACTGCCAATAAGTACATTTCTGTAGCTTTTAATTTATTAGCATAGAATTCCTATTCTACATTTATTATTGCAGAGTAGTTATTTCCTTATTTGGTTTCTAAAATATTTTACCACAATAAAATGTTTATTATTTCATGTAATATGAAATTGATAAAAAAATTCCTATTTCTTCCTTTGAACAAAAGAATTGTAATTCCTCACAAGATTGCAAACTTTTCTTTCCAAAAATACTCGCATCACTATCTCCTTTTTTTCCCCAAATTTTTTTCTTTTAATGAACCAAACTTAGTGTTATTAAATGAAATATATTGTGTTGCTATCTCCATTGAATTAAACATGATTTGAATTAATTATCAATGTTGTTATTGAATTAATTATTAGTAAAGCCTTACATGCACATAGTATTGGTTCATAAATATTGCATTCAACTTGAGATGACTTGTTTGCCTTATAAAACCAAATAGATTGTCAATGCAGAGTAAATCTGGTATCCAAACATGCCTGTTGTAAAACTTGTAATTTTGCATAACCTGATTTTGATAATTGACAATAATAGGATATAAAATCATGAAGAAGCTTTGGGAAAAGTCGTAAAAATCATTCCCGATTTTTTGCAATTTAAGAACATTAAAAATATACACAATTCAATTATAGTTTAAGAAATCAATAAAATTTTCCCTAACTTTTTTTTTTTTTTGCAATTAATGAGTGATGATAAATAAAGAATTAATTAAGGCTCTAGTAAACTAAAATATATATATATATATATCAATAAATTTTGAAAAATAAATTAGAAATAAAATAAAAATACCTTGAAAATTCTTAAATAAGCAATATCGTAAATTAATCACTAAGCAAAACCTTAACTTTAATAAATAATGATAAATATATCTCTAGATTCATCAAACACATAGAATGAAACAATGTCTAACTAGTAAATTTCCAAAACAATCGCAAATAAATATTTTCTTATAAACTTATAATTAAAAATGATCATAACTCCTTAAAGAAACTAATAACACCACCTCCTTTAGTAAGTAAAAATTCTTAGAAGTCACTCAAATCATGTAAATAATCTATTACATATGGATTCAAAATATAAAACATGTAATAAATATGGAATATCAAAATATAAAACATGTATATGACAAACTATCACTATTATAGTAGTAGTGTTAATAATATAAAAAATATATTGTAACCAACAATATATGTATTGTAGTAAAAATAAACAAAATTATTTTGTTATATGATAAATAATGACACCATACTTGATCCTTATTAAGACAATTCTAAAAAGCTTACAATATTAAGATCTTTTATATAATATGATTAATTTTACATTAATTATAATAATACTACTCGTAACGAAGATACATGATTTATAATAAACTATATCTAAAATATTAAAATAAATACTAATGTGATTTAATAATTATGGTAACAATATATATGTAATCATCATATCAATATACCCTAAACACAACAAGATCCAAGGGCTAATTATTTAAGAAAGCTTACAATTATAGGCATAAACTATATATTTGACAAATCATTTGATATGACAAATACCATATCAAGCTAAATATAAAAAGAAGTAAAAACGCAAATCAAGAAAATAGTATGATATTAATTAAATAATGTAGACCAAGATCATATCAGAAGATTAATTAGAATTTTAATAAAATACATCGTGAACCCTAAAATTCGCATTAGAACCAAAATCTTAAAATCGTATCAGATCATACCAAAAAAACCTATAATGTCATATAAATTAAATTAAACTTGGATTTCTAAAAAAAAATATTCAAAACCCTTGGAAGTATATTAATGAGATCAAATAAAGATTAAATAACCTTACGATTTCAGATGAATTAAATAAAGCCTAGAACTATAAAACTAAATCATTTAGCAAAATCACATCACCAACAAAATGATTGAATAACTCAATCGATCCAAAAACCTTATGCTAAATAATTCACCCATTTGATCTCTATCGTACAAATTGAGGGAACACATCAAAATAATATTTATTGATAAATAAAAAGAAATAATTTCATATAATCAAAAAATCCCAAAATTATTTTGTGAAATTATAAGTAAAATCATAGACTGAAAAATGGAACCAGAATCCTAAAGTCAAACTAAGTCAACCATAAACCGTAGAAAATCCAAACTCGATTGGACAACTTCCAAAACAATAAAATAATAAATTAGTTAGGTAAATATTATGAACTCAAATTATGAATCATATATATAGTATAGACCTTAAAAGGATAAGATAGTCTAAAAATTCGATTGTTTCGGACCTTTACGGGATCGGTTTCCATGTCCAACGTGACACGCAAAACAAGATAAAATTTTAGGCCATCAAATTATACTCGAAATATATTTAGGTCTTCATAAAATATCAGATAAAAATTTTTAGGTCATAAAAACACCAAATACAGCTCAGATATACGTATTTTATCGTTATCGATAATTGGGAAAAGGAAAAAAATAATTATGTTTTTTAAAAAAAATTACAAAAATGCCATCAGGATCAAAATAATCCCTATTTTAGGTAACTTCCGCCTGGTGCCTCGTCTCTTGAAGAGACGAGGTCTGCACGAGTAAAAACTCGATAAACCTTCTTCTTTCCCATTTCTTCCCTTTCTCATTCTCTGCAAATCCTAACCCTAATTCGCCATTTGCATTTGATTGAGCACAATTAGATTCGTGAAGTTATGTATTTGGACCAGCCGATGTTAGGGGAGAAGCAATTTGTTGGAGAGGGGTGTTGTAAGCGGGAGAACTAGGACAACGACGAACGGCGACGGCAGCGACGATTCAAAGGTATAAATCCACACTTTTTCGAAATTTTTGTTAAATTATTGCTACTACATTGTTGAGTATTCGTTGTATGTGTTGTAGGAATATATTATGTTGTAAGATTTCGAATTTTTGTAAAGTTTTTTTTGAATTATCGATGCTATATTATCGAATATTGGTAGTGTGAAATGTGCGCATTTTTGTTGTTGTACACAAAGTTCAATTAATTAGATATTAGTAATTTATTAGAAATTTTTATATAATTTATTAAACATTACAATTCAATTAAAAGCGATACAAATTTTGCATAATTTAATAGAAATCAGTAATTGATAACAGATGTCAACATTTAAAATTATAATTTATTAGAAATTATAATTTATTAAACATTACAATTCAATTAAAGCGATACAAATTCTGTAAAATTTATTAGAAATTTTTATAATTTATAATTTATTAGAAATCAGTAATTAATAACAGAAGTCAACATTGAAAATTATAATTTATTAGAAATTATAACTTATTAAACATTACAATTCAATTAAAGTGATACAAATTTTGTATAATTTATAAGTTTTTTGTATATTTTATAATTTATTAGAAATCAGTAACTGATAACAGAAATCAAAATTAAAAATTATAATTTATTAGAAATTATAATTTATTAAACATTACAATTTAATTAAAGCGATACAAATTTTGTATAATTTACTTGAAATTTTTATATTTTATTAGAAATTGTTATAATTTATAATTTATTAGAAATCAGTAATTGATAACAGAAGTCAACATTTAAAATCATAATTTATTAAACATTACAATTCAATTAAAGCGATACAAATTTTTTAAAATTTATTAAAAAATTATATTATTAGAAATTTTTATATATTATTAGAAATTTTTATAATTTATAATTTAATAGAAATCAGTAATTCATAACCGAAGTCAACATTGAAAATTATAATTTGTTAGAAATTATAACTTATTAGACATTACAATTCAATTAAAGTGATACAAATTTTGTATAATTTATTAGAAATTTTTATAATTTATTATTTATTATAAATCATAATTGGTAACAAAAATCAATATTCAAAATTATAATTTATAAGAAATTAGTAATTTTAATTTATGTGAATTAGATCATTCATGAGTGATAGAAATCAACATTTAATTAGTGATAAAAAACAATTTTGAATTTTTCCATTAGGAGTTATGTTAAATAAAATGGGGAGTTCAATTCATAAGTATGGAGTTGCAAATTTCATGCAATGAAGTTATTTTTTATGAGATGGCAGGGTTGGTAAGGAAATAGATAAGGCGAAGTTTGTACTGTATGCTCATGGCAACATTGTGCAAGGAGAGGATGGATTTGGTTATAATAAGTGGCCGGTAGCTGTGTTCAGAAGGGGGACCACATACAAAAAGTGGAGTTAAGAGCATGCAGTGTACTTATAACAAGTGGCAAATATATAGAATTCCATGCTCACATGCAATGACAGTAATGGGTATACTGCACATGGATTGTTTTGCCCACGTAGCACAATAGTACCGGTGGGACAACGAGCTTAGGGTATATGGTCGTTCCTTCATTCCTGCAGCTAATAAGGCCAACTTGAGTTGTTTGGATATAACGAAATGGCACCCAATACCAACACTTATTAGGAAAAGGGGTAGGCCTAGGGAAAAATGATTCAAAAATGAGATGGATATTCGGGAGGGCCCATGCGGTTACTCATGCAATTCATGTGGGCAGTCAGGGCATAACATTCGAAGTTATCCAAATAGGTGGGTGGCAAGTAGAACGATAATTGGCTAGTGCAGTCGTAGTGGTAATTCTTTTGTTATCATATACTTTATTGTACAGTAGTAATAAGACATGCCTTTACCTTATGTTTCATCTACTTGTTTTAATCTACTTATGCCTCTATTGACAATAGCCATTTATTCATCATATACAGATGGATCCAGGACCGATTGATAGCTCATTGCTTACAAAGCAGCCTGTTCATAGGTCCAAACTAGTTTGGGAGGGGTAGGTAAGTTTATTTTTTGCAATCCATAATTTATAACAAGTAATTCATGTTTCTTAGAACTTTGGCGACTTCTCTGTAGGAGCATGTGGTTTTGCACTATTGGCATAGAGAGGCGAAGTTGAGGTGACAACATGGCATCCTTGCATAGTTAGACGATCGCTTAGTGCCACTCCTGTCACAGTCAGATTTCATTGGGGCGGGCCATATGCCATTTGTTCAGCTGGACTGGCATCTCATCACTACCTTAGTGGAGAGATGGCGGCTGGAGACACATACCTTCCATGTGACCACGGAAGAGTGGTCAATTACATTGGAGGATGTTGGTTCTTACATGCCTACTGGTAGATGGCGATGCTATTACAGGCACGGCCCGGATGGATTGGCCTGCATTATGTGAGGAGCTATTAGGTGTCCAACCTGTGGCCAAGACGGATATGGATGGTAGTCATCTGAAGATGTCGTGGTTAGATAATCACTTCAGAGTGCTACTAGAGTATGCAGATGATGTCTTGATCAGATGTTACTCTAGGGCGTATATCTTGTTGCTACTGGGTAGATTCATATTTGCGGACAAGTCATCGAATTACGTCTACCTGATGTATCTGCGGTTGCTCCAGGACTTAGAGAGGGCGAGGCAGTATGCATAGGGAGCAGCCTGTATGGTATGGCTGTATAGGCAACTATGCTTGGCTTCCCACGTTGACACATGGGATATTGCAGGACCCTTGGTTGTCTTGCAGATATGGGTGTGGGAGCACTTTCCCCACATTACCCCGATTCATTGTCAAGTTACAGCAGGTCGCCTACTGATCAACCATTGGGGTGCGACTTTTGATGTCACCAGTGTATCCACCCACTTGTTGATTGAGTATCGGGCTTTATTCAATCGACAGATCAAGCACTAGGTATGATTTTCTTTGCCTTCTCTCCTTCAATTTGATTTCTAAAGTGTTATTTCCCTTCAAATTCCTATGTATTGATTTTTTGTTAACTGGTTGTCTAATTTTCCCCCGTAAACAGGTTATGTGGGGCCCCCATAGTCCTATTTTGGACTCCCTCCCTTCATACTACCAGGCGAGCAACGGCATTTGACGATCTAAGGTCCCGCTAGTGTGCTTCCATATAGTTGAGCACTACTACCCAGATAAAGTGCTTCGACAGTTTGGTGGATACCAGAGGTTCCCACAGCCACGTGTGGACATGAGAGCCCTGCACGAGATTGAATGTAGGGGTGTTCCGAGTGGAACTGGCAGCCGGAGCATGCTAGGTAGATAGCTGAGTGGGATGGTCGGCATGATCGTATTGTCGATATGCCAGATTTTCCTACCGGTACATCTGATGATTACTTCCAGTGGTACCACGCTATCACTTGACGCTGGATCAGTCTCACAGGGGCTGTCATACACTATATGATATGGTTACTGACTGGATAACCTGTGTAAATAAATGTATTCTGTTTTCATGACTCACTTACTCACTGCTCTATATTTTCTATGTTGCTTGCAGGCAGATTTCACTTATAGAGTCCCAAACATGCATCCAGATATTACTCATTCCACTGTACGAGATGTCTATCGTGTAGTTGAAGAGTTCATGGGGCTCAATTTAAATGATCCACCGCCACTAGCCTTAGCAGCAGGACCATCACCATCTGATGACCCACATCCACAGCCTAGTCAGTGGCGACATCCATATAAGGAGAGGCATGGGCGGAGACGAGGTCAGGAGCAAGGCCGTGGCAGAGGTATACAGATTGTGGATGAGCTTGAGCCCTCCCACGTACCATCATTTGATCAGCCTAGCTCTTCTCAGTACCTTTATGACAAGGCTGGCCCATCGTCACCATTACACACACATCTGTTTGACACCCCATGCCAGACGCATCATATAGTGAGTTTCAGGCCCCCCTAGCTCCACAGAAAAGGTGATCATCGCCATCACATGATATGGGTAAGGGACTCACATAGGTGGAGCCAGACCCAGTCCCATTTCATCCATTTAGTGGTGCTGGTGGAGATGAGGATGGCACAGTTACACAGATTAATCCATCCACACGATATCCTCATCAGCGTACATCATTCGCCCGTACCTTTGTTAGACTGGGACGAGGGAGGCGGGGCAGAGACCAGCAGTAGTAGATAGGAGACTTTGTCAATTTTTATGATTGTTGGATATAGATCCTTAGTTTTTTTATGATTACTGTATTCCTTCTCTTGTGTACATTTGATGAAAACTAAAAATTGGTCATTGATTTCGTATTTTATTATCTTTCAGTTCTATCTTATCTTTGTGATGAAAAGTATGACAATATATTTGTGGTTTAATGATTTGGGATGAGAACTGCGTTTGGTTAGATTGAGTTTCGGAATGCTACTGAAGTTTGGAAGTTGTTTGGCCCTAGGGGAGGATGGTTAATTGCTTGTATAGCTATTTTTATCTGATTTTTTACAAGTTTGCTCCAATGTAAAAATTAATCTATTTTTCAAGGAACAAAATGTTTGGGGGGGGGGGAGGGGTTGGTTTGGTGGGGTGGTGGGGTAGGGAAGTAATTTCGCCTGACCTATCTCTTGGCAGCCCGACTTCGTCTCTTCAAGAGACAAAATCAGGCACTAATGACCTCGTCTCTTCAAGAGACGAGGTCAAGTTGCTTAAAATAGAGATTATTTTGATCCCTATGACATTTTTGTAATTTTAAAAAAAAATTATTTTTTTCCTTTTCCCCCGATAACTTATCTATATTTTACTATTACTAAACATTACTTTTTGCTTTTATTTTCTGACATGTCTTGCTACAAATTTTATTCTCATAATTTTTATATATTTTCCACAAAATAAAACCTACAACCTATATCTGTGCTTACTATTTAAAAGTCAACTTAACACTTTCATTTGATTTCTTTTTTCTTTCTTCCCTTCTTTCGGAAGCTATGTTGTACGCCCTGCATCCCAAATTTGCAGCCTTGTTTTTTATTTTTCTAATTATTTTTATACACTAAAACTCCTCATTTTCTTCCCTATGAATACTTGATGCCTCCTCACATTCTTACACTTTGTAACTCATCACAAATTTTTCATTAAATCCTCTCTTTCTTTAACATTCCCCTACAATAGCTACTTTTCTTTTCTTTTTTTTTTTCAATTTATTATTTCCCTCTTTGATTCACAAACTCTTCTCTGTATTTACCTATACTTATTTACACATTTTATAACTTATAAACCCCATCAAAATCACTCCATTTTCTCTCATTTTTCCTCCTTCCTTTTGCTGTTGAAGTGAATCATCCTTGGTACCATTTTTTTTAACTCATACACATACATTTATCTCATCTTTTAAAGGTAAACACATATTCCATTCATCCTTAGTTGATATTAGGTATTTTTTCAGGCATTATCTATGGATAAAATCTCCCCATGATGCATAAAAGCTCGTAATGATAATGTAAAAATGAAACTCATATCTTATCTACATTATGACCATGTTGATTTTGAGTTTATCTGGTTATGTTCGTGTCATTTAATCTAACTATATATATGTATAAATATAGTTATGTATATATTTATACCAATATGAGCATATTGCTCACTAACTTAACATTTATTTCATGTTTATATTTACTTCATCCTCTTAATATATATTTTGAGACTTATCCTTAATCAAGTCAAAAATAGAAAGGGCCTTGTCCATAATTTAAGTCCCGAGAATACCTTGCCGAAATTTCTAAGGCTTCCATTGAAATGACCTAGATTTCAATTTTATTTAAATCTCATGTGTTTATTTATTTGTTTCAAATTGTTGAATTGAATGAGCATGGTTATGTTGTTAGTAGTCTAAGTGTAAAGACCCGACATGCTCAATTCTCAAATTAAGCACACCAAGTCCCCAACCACGTATAACTCTTACGAATTATACGTAAGGTTGTCTTAAAAGAAGGTGTTTATGTTGAACATTGCTAAACCAATTTTAATCTAAGAAATCATTTAGTTAGATTTTCAGATAACTGGATTTAGCAGCGGAAAAATAAACTTTAATAAAAACGTTTATACTTAAAAGCATTTCAAACTTCCACTATTACAAGTGGAAAAACTTTTACTTAAATAAATATTTGCAAAAGCTTATTTAATAAAACATGGGCACTAACAAGCCTTTAAATGAAAATACAAATTTATAAGTAAATCCAGTCCTTATAAAACAAATAAAAGAAGAAACAAAACAACTAAACTACTCGACGCTCCTAACTCACATCACTCAACCACAATCCTTCCCGAATCAACGGAAGCACCCAAAAGCCCGAGACAACATCACCAACAACAACAACATCATCATATCATCATCTCATCGTCCATCATTACCAATATCAACAAGAACTCATCATCATCAACTTCATCAAAATCGTCTTTATCAACAATAAAACCTGTAAAAAGAATAACAACAATAAGAATGAGCCGAAGCCCAGTACACAGCAACACAATCACACACGGAGTGGCACACGACTTAAACTAAATGCAATGCGTCAATCCACAAGTTATTATCTTTTCATTAAAATAAACAAATCAACAATGGAGCACTCACACTCCGGAATAAGCCAATGGAAATCTGGGGATCCTGAGTAACGCTCACGACGCTCAGGGGGTTGATATAAGCAGCCCGAATACTTATATCTCCTAGATAACGTTACACTGAAAAAGAAACAGTAATCTCATCCAGGACTTATAGTCGCTACTTAACTTCACTTAACTTAATCCATAATATAATTTAATTCACATGCTCCCATAAACATTGAATTAAATCATATTACTTCCTCTCAAGATTAAGTAAATGTTACGCAGTTACCACATTCCTTATCGATTACCCGCCGAGCCTAGTCATTGCATCATGACTATTGGCCTAAGCGCCTATTATAATATTGTCATTGCATCATGACAACCCGTCGAGCCAAATCATTGCATCATGATAAGTGGCCTGAGCGTTTATTCTAACCTTGTCATTGCATCATGACAAGTTGTCGCTCCTCGGACCGGATTCAACGACTTAAGGCACAATCAACACTCATCAATTATTAAGCCGATTTTAAGTTTTAATCAGTTTAGAATGCCTATCCTAACATTCAACACGCAAGTTACTGCGTACCTTGAATATGAAATCCAAACATAGCCTTGGAAGGAATTTCAGAAGATAAATCAGATATCCACTTCTGTTAAGGAAATAATTCGTATAAGAAACTAAACTAAACTAACCATCTACTTCATCAAAATCATATAAGAACTTAAGCTATTTATCCATTTATCTCAAACTCATTTTATTAAATCCTATTTGATCAGACACTAATGTGGAACCCCACTATGGCTGCGAAGATCGCCCCGCCAAAATATGGACAGTTCTCCTTTGTCTGTCAAAGTATTTCTTTTCTCTTTATTTATAGTGTTTTATCACAAAAGTATTAACAAAGAATTCATAAACCAAAAACATTCATTTTCCAAGTAAACACACATTTGAAACAACATATTCACCATATTATTCAAAGATCATCCTAATTCATTCATCTAAGCTAATTAATAGCTATTAACCCATTTTAGCTTAACATTAGCCAAATTGATTAAAATTAGTCATTTGATTCATTTACTAAGTCAAGTTGATTAAACATAGACAATCTAATTCATTTTAGCTTAGTAAAGTTCATTAAGTCAAATTGGACTTAGATTAATTACTAATTCATTATATATCTAAGATCTAATCACTTAATCCCAAGTTAGCTTAAAACTAGCCAAATTCATCAAAGTTAAACAATCTAATCCATTTTAGTTCATTCAAGTTCATTTAGTCAAGTTGAACCTAGGTTTGTCAACTAAGTTCATTTAAGTTCAAACTAATCATAAGAACAAATAATAAACAAATCTTAAACTTAGCATGAAGGAAATTCAAATAAAATTCATATAGATACATAAATCATCATTTATATACTTACCAAGATCATTTAGTTTCATTAAGTCATCACAACATCATAAATCAAGCAATGGAAATCATATATACAACATAGCTACTTTTAGTTTAATACTCATAGAAATTCAATTATTTGTTCAATTTATAAATCTATCTAAATCATGCTTAATTATATCCCTCAATCATCATTACACATCAAATATCACTTATCTATCTCATTTTAGCTCAAAAAGATCCATTTCCTAAGCAAAAACACATTTAACAAACAAAACAAGTTTTTGACTTTGTTTGAAAAATATAAAGGCTGGAAAGAACTAAAATTTAAGTATCGATAATTTCAGAATTTGTAAAAACTCAAAACACAAAAATTGTAGATCTCTTTTTAATATTTCAAACGCAATTTTAATCACCTCAATCGGAGGTCGTAAGAAAAAGTTATGACCAATTTACAAAACAGTGTCGCGTCAGGGAAGAAATCCGCGAGTGCTACACCCTTGGCAACGGGGCGTTTTGAAGGCCGTTTTGACTCAGGGGAAATGAAATTTTTTGATCCGAGAGCACTACACCCTTGGCAACGGGGCGTTTTGACAGGTGTATTGACATATTTACGAAATTCCTTGTTTCAAACACTAATTTTACAAAATTTTTACACTTCAAACCTTCTCCAAAACACTTTACAACCATCATACTACACCCTACATCTATTCTAACATCCTCAAACATGCATAAACTTCACATTCACCACATCAACACATCTCAAACTTCATCAACTTCCATTGTCACGCCCCGTAGGGTATCCTAAACGTAACAGCCCGCCACATACTAAGTAAGACTCTCGAGTTCCCTAACCGGGGCCTTCGGAGTCTTAAGTAGATGTAAAGCGTTCCCTTACGACAATAGAATACTTCAACAAATGGAGTTTAACAGTTTAACAAGGCATTCATTAGCCATAGATAATAAATCAAAACGCATAAATCTTTAAGGTTTACAAAATCTAAGGGGCATTCCCCCGCAAAAGAATAACAGTCTATTACAGTCATCCAGAGTCCTTAGTTTCCAATGGAAGTCTATACAAAAGAAATGAATCAAACTTCTATGGGAAACTCCTATCTCCGGTACCTGCGCTGTGGCTTGCCTTGGCCTAAGCCATATAAACTCATGCTGCAAAAGATAAACACTATCGGGGCGTAAGCTAACTAGCTTAGTGAGTAATACTTCCATAACGCAATTAGATACAATCATCAAACAAGTGTTATTCAAGCAAGTGCATGCACCATACAAATGAAATCATCAAACATATGACCAACCGGAAATCATATGTGGATGGACTTGCGCCCTCCATCCCGGGTTAGCAGATTAACGAATCCTGCGGTACGACGCCGTTTAAGCTCACGGTCAACTGATTAAAAGCTCGTTTTATGGATCACGATTAACCTCACATTCGTTTTATGGGTCACGAAAAACCAACCAATGCAAATGCTCCAACCCCATTGTGACATGAATGAACTCAGTTTATAGTCGGAGTCGAATAGTCATTAATTCGATTCTTTTAAGTGACCAACAAGTATACGCAGACATTCATCATATGATTCTAATAAAACAATCAATATCTTAACACCCGGTTTCGATATGCCTTAAGTTCCATTTCACATATCAACAATTCACAACATAAATAATTCCCACATACCCCATCATGCTTGTACAATTTCTTTTATCTTTGCCTACATCACTAGTGCCACTACATTACATTCACAAGCATTAATTGAGAGTGGAAGTAACTCACTCGGCCATGGGTCACCAAACTCCTTAATATAATAATCGGGTGGTAGAGAGTCGTCCTGCTCGGAATCACCTACCAATCAAGAATAATCCCTATGAGATTCTCACCATGTAATTAAATCAAACTATACATCTAGACTAGTTGAATTCGGATTTCTCGCTATATTTGGAAGTTCCGACTTAAAACGGCCATAACTTGGTCATTTTAACTCGGAATTTCGCAAACTTTATATCGATCTTCATCTACTTCGAAAGATCTATCTAATTCAAGTATTAAATCCAAGTTTTGAAAATAATAGGGTCACGGAACAGTGGGATCAGTTCTGTCCCGCAATTGATCCAATTTTGAAAATGTGCTTTGCTCTTGATAAGAAATGTTCCTAGTTAGTGATTCATGCATGAATGATTTAGGAATGAACTACTAATGTGTATGCTATGTAATGAACTCAATTGTGCATGGTCATGATGATTTTTGTAGTAACAACTTTAGGAACTCCTAAGTGTTGGGGAAAGTTTCATAAAGGCTAATTCTAAGAAGTTATTTCCCACATTATACTCCTTAGGGTTTCTTTGGTTTTTAATCTTGTAATCTACTTATTATTTACTAAAATAGGTTCTCAAAGTCTATAATAGTCATGGCCTCCATTCATGCACAAAAATTCACATTTTTATTTGGTAAACATGTTTTCAAATAAGCTAGTTGTAAAAATCCGAATTTTCCAAATTTTCTTTTCTTACATTTTTCTTAAGGGAAATCTAGTCTAATGCATTAAAATTGGGGCTTCAATGTATACATTATCTAAGGACTTCATTTAGCTTATAAAACATCCATTTTAGACTTAAATACTAAGTGTTTATTAGGCATTACACAAAGTTACGAATTTGACTACACATTTAAAGTCAACACATCCTAACTTCACCTCTTGTTTTCCTTATTTTTATCATGCCTAAACTCATCTAAACTTATGAAAATAATTCCTTCAACATATCTATTACACATACCCTTCATTTTTCTTATGAAATATAAGTTTAAAATTGATTTTGGAGGTCTTTAGGGTAGGGTTTCCATTTCATCCGAATTTTCAACTTTCCATATCTAACAAAGTCCTTCCTTTTTCAATGTTCTTGCCATCTATATGTGGAGATATACTATCTAGCATCTCTATACATGAACAAGACCTCATTTTTATGATCAATAAAGCACATAAACAAAAATGAACCTATGATCATGCATGTACATAAAGTGGTGGATGTCTAAACCTTAGATCTACTACATATGATGTATATAACATGAATCTCATGGCATGAACATCAATATAAATACAAGGTCATTACTATATATGCATGAGCAACATGAAATCTTAACAAATGCATTTAAACACAAGATCCATGTCTTGTGATGGCTTGACATCCTTGTTCATGCATTTCCATATCCCTAGCATGAGCATCATAGGGTTTTGATGAGGAAATACACAAGGTATACCTTTGCCATTACAAGAATAGGAAGAACAAGGCTCACATACACATACCAATGGAGGATCTAAGATAGAAATGGAGGAGCTTGAAGTTGAAAGTGCAAGAGGGAGAGGGAGGGGGATGCTCGGCACAAAGGGAAGAAAGGAAGAGAGGTTTTCTCTTTTTCCAATTTTGAATGAGAAGAAAATGAAGAGAGAGAGAGAAAAAAAGTATATATATCAAGTGATTTAGGGTTTAGTTAATTAAAAGAAGTAAAAAATCAAATGAGGGGAAAATAGGAGGGAGGGCGCCGGCCTCCTTTGTGTGTGTGTGTGTGAGTTTTGAAAAATTTGTTATTTGTAATTTAGTAAATGAAATGTAATAAATGTAATAATTATTTAAAAGACAAAATTTCTTGGAAAAGAAAATTGAAATGAGTAGTTGTAAGGATGTAAGAATAGGGTATGGGTAGTGTGTAGTGTAGGTTGTACTTGTGAATAGTAGACAAGACATCTACTTTACCGGTTGTTCCGAAAACACGGGAAAAGCTATAACTGTAATCTTTATAGCTCGGAAAATTATGAAATTGATATTTTTGGAATCCTTATAAAATTACGGTTCTAATGAATATTCCGGAATATTTTTCTGAATCCGTGGCCCGGGGCACGCTTTTCCGTAATTGGGCTCGGGAAGGCCCGGAATTGAAAAATTCCCGAATTTAAAACTTTCAAAGGTTTGAAATGTACTTTGGAACAACAATTCAAATTCATTTACTCCAAAATATTTATTTTACTATGAAACCGAAGGAAAGCCGGATTTAGGGTTCCTAGGCTCATTCACTAAACTCAATCTGATCGGATTAGGGTTTCGTCTCCAACTCCTGGGTTTTCTAGCTACTGAGAATTCCGGGGTTTACAACCTCCCCACCTTAAATAAAGTTTTGTCCTCAAAACGGAACTGACGTACCTTTCCTTCAAATATCTCGGGGTACTTTCTCCGGATTTCATCCTCCGCTTCCCAGGTTGCCTCTTCAAAGCATGATTCCTCCATAATACTTTCACGTAGTGAATGTCTTTGTTTCGTAGCTTTTGAGTTTTCTTATCCAATATCTTTACTGGGTGTTCTTCATAGTCAGGTTTTCCCTCAACTGGATTGGCTCCAATTCCAGAATCCTCTCTGGGTCGGCCACATATCTCCTCAAACTGACACATGAAACACATTGTGAATCCCGGACAAATTAGGTGGTAGGGCTAGCCGATACGCCAGGTCTCCGACTCTTTCCAAAATCTCAAAAGGTCCAATGTATCTCGGGCTTAATTTCCCTTGTGTACGCATCCTCTTGATACTTTTGATCGGGTTTATCTTCAGGTACACATGATCACCCACTTTAAATTCAAGCTCCCGTCTTTTCAAGTCTGCCCAGCTCTTTTGTCGATCCTGGGCTTCCTTCATCTTTCCGCTGAATCAACCTCACTTTATCCGCGGCTTCCTGTACCAATTCCGGCCCAATTGCTACCTTTTCCACCTCATCCCAAAACAAAGGGGACCTACATCGCCGTCCATATAAGGCTTCATACGGAGGCATCTGGATAGTGGAGTGATAGCTGTTATTATAGGCAACTCGATTAGGTGAACATGATTATCCCAATCCCTTTGAATTCCAGGGCACATGCCCTTAACATGTCTTCAAGGGTTTGGATCGTTCGCTCAGACTGTCCGTCGGTCTGGGGATGGTAAGCCGTACTGAAATGCAATTTAGTACCCAAGCTCTTCTGCAAGCTTGTCCAAAACTTGGACACAAATCTCGGGTCTTTGTCTGAGATGATCCCTGCAGGTATGCCATGTAATCTTACGATCTCTCTGATGTAATCTTGGCTAACTTTCCATTGAATAGGTCATATTTATGGGTAGGAAATGCGCCGACTTAGTTAACCGATCCACTATTACCCATATTGCATCACAACCCGATGGAGTCTTGGGAAGCCACAAACAAAATCCATGGATATTTGATCCCACTTCCATTCAGGAATAGGTAAGGGCTTTAGCATTCCGCCCGGTCTCTGGTGTCTACCTTCACTTGTTGGCATACTGCACTTCATTACATAATCTGCCACATCTCGCTTCATCCCATTCCACCAATAGCAACTCTTCAAATCTTGGTACATTTTGGTGCCTCCCGGATGCATGGTATACCCGGAGTTATGTGCTTCACCCATTATCTCCTTCTTCAACTCCTCATCCTCTGGTACGCACAGCCTTCCGTTCATCCGGATCACGTCTTCCTCATCCACGGCAAAGTCAAGGTATTTCCCCGCTTGGGTTTCCCTTTTTATCCTTTGTATCACCTCGTCGTACCTCTGTGCTTCTTTGATTCTTTCCACGAGGGTTGGTTCCAGCACCAAGTTAGATATCTCCAGCTCAGCACTTTGATCTGTGAACTCGATCCTTAACTTCTCAAATTCCTTAATCAACTCCTTCTGGCTTGTAATCAAAGCGGCTACCTCTCCATGATTCTTCCGACTTAGGGCGTCTGCGACTGCATTCACTCTTCCTGGACAGTAATTTATTCCCAGGTCATAATCTTTTATTAATTCCAACCACCTCCTTTGCCGCATGTTTAACTCCTTCTGTGTGAACAGGTATTTAAGGCTTTTATGATCGTGTATATCTCACACCGTTGCCATACAGTAATGTCGCCATAACTTCAAGGCAAAGACAACTGCAGCTAGCTCCAAGTCATGCGTAGGGTAGTTCTGCTCATGCGGTCTCAATTGCCGAGAAGCATACGCAATGACCTTCCGTTCTTGCATCAAGACGCATCCAAGACCATTTCTCGAAGCATCACTATGTACCGTGTAAGACTTTTCCGGATCTGGTAAAACCAAAATCGGTGCCGAGACCAGTCGTCGCTTTAGTTCCTGGAAACTTTGTTCTCTCTTGTCTGTCCAAATGAATTTTTCGTTCTTTTGAGTCAATTGAGTCAACGGCTTAGCTATCTTTGAAAAATCCTTCACAAATTTGCGATAATAGCCAGCCAATCCCAAGAAACTCCTCACTTCAGTAACGGTTTGTGGTGGCTTCCAATCCACTATTGCTTTGATCTTTTCGGGATCAACTGATATCCCATCTCCCGTTACCACATGTCCGAGGAAGGATATCCGGTCTAACCAAAAGTCACACTTGGACAGCTTGGCGTACAGCTTGTTATCTCGTAAGGTTTGCAATGCCAAACGGAGATGCTCTTCATGTTGCTCTCTGGTCTTTGAATATATGAGGATGTCATCATAAAGACTATTACACATTTATCCAAAAGCGGCTTATAGACTCTATTCATTAAGTCCATGAATGCAGCCGGTGCATTCGTCAGTCCAAATGACATTACCAAAAACTCGTAGTGCCCATAACGAGTACGAAAAGCTGTCTTAGGCACATCCTCAGGCTTAATCCTTAGCTGATGATACCCCGAACGTAAGTCAATACGTGAGAACACACAAGCTCCTTGTAGCTGGTCAAATAAATCGTCGATTCTTGGTAAGGGATATCGATTTTTGACAGTCACCTTATTCAATTCCCGGTAGTCTATACACAACCTCATCGATCCGTCCTTCTTCTTCACAAACAAAACGGGTGCGCCCCATGGCGATACACTTGGTCTAATAAATTTCTGGTCTAGGAGCTCTTGTAGCTGCGTCTTTAGCTCTTTCAGCTCAGCCGGTGCCATCCGGTATGGCGCTTTGATATTGGTTCGGTATTTGGAGCCAACACAATCTCAAAGTCGATCTCTCTCCTTGGCGGTAACCCCGGCAAAATTTCTGGGAACACATCCAAGTATTCATTCACCACTGGAATATCCTTTTCCTCACGGTTTTCCCCTTCATCCAAGACGTCCTCAATCGGTATCATTTCCTCATCCTCCATCATCAGCTCGAATGAGCTTAGATCAATCCTTCTCGGGACTAAGGCCTCTCCCATAAATTCTACTTTCGCTCCCGATTGATCATAAAAACATACAGTCCTCTTTTGGCAATCCACTATTGCCTTTACTTTACTTAACCAATTCATCCCGAGGATAACTTCGTATTTATTCATTTCTAGCACAATTAGATCACTTTTGGAGTGGTGATCATGGATTTCCAATGGACAGTCTTTTATTAGATCTCGGGTTGACACCACGCTCCCCGTGGGGGTCTTAATCCTCAAGCTAACCATGGTTGTGGCTATGGGCAATCCGAGTCGGGTTGCCAAACTATTTGTGATGAACGAGTGGGTCGCTCCCGTGTCAAACAAGGCATAGGCTTCCACGTTATTTACTTGTATATGTCCTGAGGTCACAAACACCCATCACATATGAACCTTAAAATA
Source organism: Combretum micranthum (assembly GCA_024138025.1). Classification (NCBI taxonomy): domain Eukaryota; kingdom Viridiplantae; phylum Streptophyta; class Magnoliopsida; order Myrtales; family Combretaceae; genus Combretum; species Combretum micranthum. The sequence continues at coordinate 136,186 of JAMXBD010002859.1, forward strand.
CTCGTAAGGCTATCCATAAAGGGTCTCTACTTCCAGCTTTCCATAATATATACAATTTCATTTAAACAGCAATCAATTTAAACAACTTAATTTCAACTTAGGAGGGTTTCTGTTACTAACCTGTCACCAGGCCACCATCAGAACTCTCGCTTGGATCCAAAGCTGCCAACTCTACGTCCTCATCTTCGTCTTCTTCCACCATCCATTGGCCTTCTAAGTTGTACAGCCTCATCCCGTGCATCGCGGAAGCTGCTCGACTTCCGCTCTTGTTACCAGACCTCAAGGGGTTAGCATTGCTCGAGGCTCCGAAGGGTCGGGTGGTCACACTCTTTCGCTGTGAACACTCGGAAGCTAAGTGCCCTTTCTCTTTGCAAATAAAGCAAGTTACTGCCAGCTTCTTTGGGCATGTAAAAACCATGTGGCCAGCATCGCCACAAAAATAGCACTTGTTCCAACTGCGGGCATTGCCTAGGTGCATGTGTCCCTTACATTTCCAACATGTGACGTTGGCTTTGAATTGGGTTGGCTTGCCTAGACTCCTCTTTAAACCCTTGGTACGGCCTGTACCGTTTACCCTTGAATCCTGAGCTCGAGGCATCAAACGGCCTCTTCCCGAATACTCTCTTTTCGGGCTCCTGATACTTTCTTTTCCTAGCCCCTTCAATGACTCGAGCCTTTTCTACCATCTCGGGATAGGTTCTTACTCCAAACTCTTCTAGCTTGATTCGTAGTTCTTCGTCCAAGCCTCCCAGAATACCTGCTTCTTTAATTCCTCACTATCCCTGAAAGATTCAGGGGCATATTGCAGCAGGTGAACAAATTCAGTTTCATATTGCTCTACCGTTCTCCCTTTCTGCTTTACATGAAGGAAGTCCGCACTATACTTCACCCTCAAGCTAGAGGGAAAGTAATTATTCAAGAATTCCCGGCGGAAGGTTTCCCAGGTGGCCGGGGAGGTCAAATTCCTTCTCTTGGAGTCCCACCAGACTCGAGCATTGTATCTTAACATGTACGTCCCATATTCTAGCTGCAAGTAAGGTGGAATCTCGTATGCAGCAAAAGAACGTTCCACTTGGGCCAGCCAATCCTCAGCTTCATCCGGCTTACCGAATGCCCCATCAAAGTACCTGTTGCTCTTAATGAAGTCCGGTAAAGAGCTTCGGTGGGGTCTCCTGTATGGTGGGGGTGGCGGCAACCGCACATTATAGGAGTGCTCCTCCTGTGGAGCAGGTGCTTCCGCAGTCATTTCCCGATGATCTGCGGGCGGCGGATGTGGTGCTGAATCCCGAGCACTCTGACTTGGGGTGGGTTCCGCACCGGATTCTGATTCTGGATAAAGGTGTTCAGGAGATTGGCCAACTGCCCAATCGCGTTTAGCACATCGCCCTGTTGGTTTTGGGGTGCTACTCCTTGGGGGTCAGGTTGCTGTATAGCCGGTTGATCGGCTTCATTAGGGTTAGACCCTTGTCCTTGGTTCCGAGTTCGTCGGTTTCGTCTGCTTACACAATGTTTAATGGAGTTTTAGCATATATAGGGTTTTTAGGTTTCAAAGGAATAATTAACAACAGCTCAGAAGTTGCAAAAATTGATTTAAACTCAGAAGGAAAAAGTACATAATCCATAAAGTCATAAGATGAGTCAAAATCAATCCATAAAGAAATAAGGAATAATTAAAAGAACCACAAGGGAAATAAGAATCCACACATATGTAACTAATTGATATTTCACAAAATAATGCGAATGAGTGATGCTTATGCAATCTATATGCAGTTAATGTTCTCTTAGTATCAAGACTAGAATGCGTGCTTTTCACAATCCATTTCTTTAAAACAAAAGTGATCCTTTTCATTTCTTTAGCGAGCCATAAAATATTACATCAACTTTTAGTCCCAAATTTGGCTAGCTAAGCTTCCTTCCTATCTAATCAATTTCCCTATTCCCGAAAACATGTCAAAATACAGGGAAAAAGAACAACAAAACACTAACTATCCTGAAATCCTAAGGCAATTTGGCATCCCGCATTGCCTACTACAAAATAAGAAAATCAGGATTCCGCTTGGACTTTATGGGTTAGCTAACATCCCGGTCTCTAATCATCACTAGAGCTGTCGGGGGTCGGGCTAGGAAGTCGTCCCCTGCTGGTAGAACCACCATCGTCCTGTCGGACGAACAAGCTAAGATACTCCCTGGTGGTCATCCTCCGCTTCCTAGCGGGTCGAACTAGAGGCTCCTGATCCTCACTTTCTTCTTCCTCTTCTTCTTCTTCAGTCCCTTGCCCCTCATGCGGGCTTACTTCTTCCTCCTCACCTCTTATCTCGGGCTCACCTAGGCGGTTCACCTCTACTTCAGGTTCTCTCACGGCTCATCTGCCACATTCTCTGTCTCCATAGGCACTGGGGCCTCGGGTTCTACTACTGCTAGTCAAGCACAGGTGGGTTCTCACCCTCCACATACACATCTCTCCATAGCCTGGAATCTACCTCGGGTTCTACCCTCCCACTCTCTGGTATCTCCAACATCCGGTTAAATCCCATATAATTTGGTCGGGTTCTGGGTTTACCTGCACTTCTGGTTCAACAGGCGGGGTAGGGGTCCTAGGCACCTCATTTTGTTCCCAGTTCGGATCCTCCTCGGGATCCTCCTCCTCCTCCTCTTCTTCTTCCTCTTCAATCACAGGTGCTCCATTCAGCTGCATACCTATATCCATAGCTGGAGGTGGAGCAATTACACGGGGGGGGAGGATGTCCAGATAGATTGCATGCCAGGTGATATGATTCCATGCATCAGCTATGTTCCAGTCATGGTGATCAAACAAGTTATCATGAGCATAAACATATAGGGGTCCTATGGGGATCCATACCCTAAAATCTGGAGGGGTTCGGTTTCCTCCACTTTTCAAGATAAACGTGGCTTCTCTTGTCATGGGCTCACGCCCGTAATCAACCATGATCCTCTCTAATGTGTAGATGGTCTCTAACTTCGTCCAGCTCCTTCTTCCCATAGGATCATAACTCAATTGATCCACTACTGAGCCCATCGGGTATATCTCAGCCCATCCTTCCATAACCTGTACATTTCCCCTAGGGTCCGGGGATGTCGGGCCAAGGCAAAATCTTCACACAGTTCTCTCAGCCTCAGTCTATATTCTACCATGGTTTCATCATTCTTTTCGTAAAATTCCTTGCCCTTTCCCTAGTCTCACCCAGAGAGACCTACATCAAACAATACTACTAATTAGACTCAACAGAAAACGTTTTTAACTCCATTTAACCTAGTAATTAGATTTCTAGGTCCCGTTTATTTTAATTCTATTGTCTTGTTTTATAACCTAGGCTCTGATACCAACTTAAACTGTCACGCCCCGTAGGGTATCCTAAACGTAACAGTCCGCCACATACTAAGTAAGAATCCCGAGTTCCCTAACCGGCCTTCGGAGTCTTAAGTAGATGTAAAGCGTTCCCTTACGACAATAGAATACTTCAACAAATGGAGTTTAACAGTTTAACAGGCATTCATTAGCCATAGATAATAAATCAAAACGCATAAATCTTTAAGGTTTACAAAATCTAAGGGGCATTCCCCCGCAAAAGAATAACAGTCTATTACAGTCATCCAGAGTCCTTAGTTTCCAATGGAAGTCTATACAAAAGAAATGAATCAAACTTCTATGGGAAACTCCTATCTCCGGTACCTGCGCTGTGGCTTGCCTTGGCCTAAGCCATATAAACTCATGCTGCAAAAGATAAACACTATCGGGGCGTAAGCTAACTAGCTTAGTGAGTAATACTTCCATAACGCAATTAATACAATCATCAAACAAGTAATTATTCAAGCAAGTGCATGCACCATACAAATGAAATCATCAAACATATGACCAACCGGAAATCATATGTGGATGGACTTGCGCCCTCCATCCCGGGTTAGCAGATTAACGAATCCTGCGGTACGACGCCGTTTAAGCTCACGGTCAACTGATTAAAAGCTCGTTTTATGGATCACGACGATTAACCTCACATTCGTTTTATGGGTCACGAAAAACCAACCAATGCAAATGCTCCAACCCCATCGTGACATGAATGAACTCAGTTATAGTCGGAGTCGAATAGTCATTAATTCGATTCTTTTAGGTGACCAACAAGTATACCAGACATTCTTCATATGATTCTAAATAAACAATCAATATCTTAACACCCGGTTTCGATATGCTTTAAGTTCCATTTCACATATCAACAATTCACAACACAAATAATTCCCACATACCCCATCATGCTTGTACAATTTCTTTTATCTTTGCCTACATCACTAATGCCACTACATTACATTCACAAGCATTAATTGAGAGTGGAAGTAACTCACTCGGCCATGGGTCACCAAACTCCTTAATAGTAATAATCGGGTGGTAGAGAGTCGTCCTGCTCGGAATCACCTACCAATCAAGAATAATCCCTATGAGATTCTCACCATGTAATTAAATCAAACTATACATCTAGACTAGTTGAATTCGGATTTCTCGCTATATTTGGAAGTTCCGACTTAAAACGGCCATAACTTGGTCATTTTAACTCGGAATTTCGCAAACTTTATATCGATCTTCATCTACTTCGAAAGATCTATCTAATTCAAGTATTAAATCCAAGTTTTGAAAATTAGGTCACGGAACAGTGGGATCAGTTCTGTCCGCAATTGATCCAACTTTGAAAATGTGCTTTGCTTTTGATAAGAAATGTTCCTAGTTAGTGATTCATGCATGAATGATTTAGGAATGAACTACTAATGTGTATGCCATGTAATGAACTCAACTTGTGCATGGTCATGATGATTTTTGTAGTAATAAACTTTTAGGAACTCCTAAGTGTTGGGGAAAGTTTCATAAAGGCTAATTCTAAGAAGTTATTCTCCCACATTATACTCCTTAGGGTTTCTTTGGTTTTTAATCTTGTAATCTACTTATTATTTAGCTAAAATAGGTTCTCAAAGTCTATAATAGTCATGGCCTCCATTCATGCACAAAAATTCACATTTTCATTTGGTAAACATGTTTTCAAATAAGCTAGTTGTAAAAATCCGAATTTTCCAAATTTTCTTTTCTTACATTTTTCTTAAGGGAAATCTAGTCTAATGCATTAAAAATTGGGGCTTCAATGTATACATTATCTAAGGACTCATTTAGCTTATAAAAATCCATTTTAGACTTAAATACTAAGTGTTTATATAGGCATTACACAAAGTTACGAATTTGACTACACATTTAAAGTCAACATTTTTCATCCTAACTTCACCTCTTGTTTTCCTTATTTTTATCATGCCTAAACTCATCTAAACTTATGAAAATAATTCCTTCAACATATCTATTACACATACCCTTCATTTTTCTTATGAAATATAAGTTTAAAATGATTTTGGAGGTCTTTAGGGTAGGGTTTCCATTTCATCCGAATTTTCAACTTTCCATATATAACAAAGTCTTTCCTTTTTCAATGTTCTTGCCATCTATATGTGGAGATATACTATCTAGCATCTCTATACATGAACAAGACCTCATTTTTATGATCAATAAAACACATAAACAAAAATGAACCTATGATCATGCATGTACATAAAGTGGTGGATGTCTAAACCTTAGATCTACTACATATGATGTATATAACATGAGTCTCATGGCATGAACATCAATATAAATACAAGGTCATTACTATATATGCATGAGCAACATGAAATCTTAACAAATGCATTTAAACACAAGATCCATGTCTTGTGATGGCTTGACATCCTTGTTCATGCATTTCCATATCCCTAGCATGAGCATCATAGGGTTTTGATGAGGAAATACACAAGGTATACCTTTGCCATTACAAGAATAGGAAGAACAAGGCTCACATCACATACCAATGGAGGATCTAAGATAGAAATGGAGAAGCTTGAAGTTGAAAATGCAAGAGGGAGAGGGAGGAGTGCTCGGCACAAGGAGGGAGAGAAGAGAGGTTTTCTCTTTTGAAAATTGAAAATGAAAGAAATGAAAGAGGAGAGAACATTTAGTATATATATCAAGTGATTTAGGGTTTAGCTTTAATAAAAATAAAAATAACACAAATGAGGGGAAAATAGAGGGGGGCGCCGGCCATATGTGTGTGTGTGTGTGTGGAGTTTTGAAAAAAAATGAAATTTGTAATTTAGTAAATGAAAATGTAATAAATGAAATAAATGTAATAATTATTTAAAAGACAAAATTTCTTGGAAAAGAAAATTGAAATGAGTAGTTGTAAGGATGTAAGAATAGGGTATGGGTAGTGTGTAGTGTAGGTTGTACTTGTGAATAGTAGACAAGACATCTACTTTACCGGTTGTTCCGAAAACACGGGAAAAGCTATAACTGTAATCTTTATAGCTCGAAAAATTATGAAATTGATATTTTTGGAATCCTTATAAAATTACGGTTCTAATGAATATTCCGGAATATTTTTCTGAATCCGTGGCCCGGGGCACGCTTTTCCGTAATTGGGCTCGGGAAGGCCCGGAATTGAAAAATTCCCGAATTTAAAATTTCAAAGGTTTGAAATGTACTTAGGAACAACAATTCACTTTCATTTACTCCATAATATTTATTTTACTATGAAACCGAAGGAAAGCCGGATTTAGGGTTCCTAGGCTTCATTAACTAAACTCAATCTGATTGGGTTAGGGTTTTGTTTCCCACTCCTGGGGTTTTCTAGCTACTGAGAATTTCCGGAGTTTACATGAACACCTAGTATTTAAGTCTAAATTGGATGTTTTATGAGTTAAATGAAGTCTTTAGATAATAGATACATTTGAGCTTCAATTTTGGATGCATTAAACAAGTTTTCTCATAAAGAAAATGCAAGAAAATGAAATTACAAATTCGGATTTTTTACAAGTAGCTTGTTTAAAAACATGTTTACCAAATGAAAAATGTGGATTTTTATGCATAAATGAAGGTCATGATTAATAATAGACTTTGAGAACTCATTTTATTTAGATAATAAGTAAAATTTCAGAATAAAATCATAGAAACCCTAGGAGCGTAAAGTTGGGAAGAGTAGCTTTTTAAAAATAACTTTTATGGAATTTTATAACAATTAGGAGTTCATAAGAGTTCATCATCAAAAACCATCAAGACCATGCATATGTTGAGTTCATTACATGACATTCATGTTAGGAATTCATTCATATACCATCTATCCATGAATCATCAATTAGGAACATTTTTATCAAAAGCAAAACAATTTTTCGGAATCGGGAAAGTGATAGAAACATCTGATCCCACTGTTCCGTGGCTTTACTGTTTTCAAAACTTGAAAATAATACTAGAAATAGATAGATCTTTCGAAGTAGATAGAGCTCGGTATAAAATTTGCGAAATTCCGAGTTAAAATGACCAATTATGGCCGTTTTAAGTCGGGGCTTCCGCAAATAGCGAGAATTCCGAATTCATCTAGTTTAGATGCATAGCTGGACTAGCTAAATGATGAGAATCTCATTAGGATTATTCTTATGTGTAGGTGATCCAGCAAGACGACACCCTACTCCCGACTATTACTACTAAAAAGACCGCGTCCAATGGTCGAGTGAGTACTACTTCCACTCTCATTAATGTTTGTGATTGTACTGATTAATGGCACTAGTGGTGTAGGCAAAGATAAAAATGGATATGTATGATGGGGTATGGAAATTATATATTTGTCTGCTATTGATGTGTGAAATGGAACTTAAGAAATATTGAAACCGGGTGTTAAGCTATTGATTGATTAGCTAGCATTTTATATGGATTGTCTGCGATAAATTGTTGGTCACCTAAAAGAATTGAATTAATATATATTTGACTTCAATTGTAATTGGACTCATTCATATCAAGATGGGGATGGAGCATTAGTATTGGTTGGTTTTTCGTGATCCATAAAACGAATATGTTGGTTAATCGTGATCCATAAAACGAAATTGTTGGTTAATCGTGATCCATAAACGAATTATTGTTCAGTTGACCGTGAGCTTAAACGGCGTCGTACCGTAGGATTCGTTAATCTACTAACCCGGATGGAGGGCGTAAGTCCATCCACATATGATTTCCGGTGGTCATATGTTTGTGAACTCACTTGTCTGATGTATACATTTGCGTGAATAATCGCTTGTTTGAATGAATTGTATTAATTGCGATATGGAAGTTCTTACTCACTAAGCAGTTAGCTTACGCCTCCATAGCTTTTATTTGTTGCAGCACGAGTTTATTTGGCTTAGGCCGAGGCAAGCCACAGCTCAGGTACCGGAGATAGGAGTTTCCCATAGAAGTTTACTTCGTTTTTGTTTAGACTTCCGTTGGAAACTAAAGGACTCTGGATGACTGTAATGGACTTGATATTATTTTGCGGGGGAATGCCCCTTAGATTTTGTAAAGTATATACATGTGTTTTGGTTTATTGTCTATGGCTAATGAATGCTACATTAACTTCTTAACCCCATTGATTAAGTATTCTATTGTTGTAAAGGGACGCTTTACATCTATACAAGACTCCGAAAGGCTCGAATAGAAATTCGAGAGTCTTTTGTAGTATGTGGCGGGCTGTTACGTTTAGGATACCCTATGGGGTGTGATAGAGGAAATATGAGGTGATCTTAGGAATGAGTTGGTTGACATCCGTTAAAGCTTTAGTAAACTGTAGACGAAATGAAGTGATGTCACGCCCCATAGGGGTATCCTTAACGTAACAATCCCCACACACCATATAAGACTCTCGAATCACTATCCAAGTCTTTTGGGAGTCTCGTATAGATGTAAGGCATCCCTTTACGATAATAGAATACTCTATTCAATGGAGTTAAGTAGTTTAACCCGACATTCGATAGCATTAGATAATAAATCAAAACGCATATGCAATAGGTTACAAAATCTAACGGGCATGCCCCCACAAAAGAATATTTAAAGGTCCATTACAATCATCCAGAGTCTTTTGGTTTCCTGTGGAAGTCTAAACAATTTGAATACAACTTCTATAGGAAACGCCTAGCTCCTGTACCTGAGTTGTAGGCTGTCTCGGTCTAAGCCAAATAAACTCGTGCTACAACAAATAGAAACTATAGGGGCGTAAGCTAAACTAGGTTAGTGAACATAATAATATCTCAACCAAAATAATATCTCAACAAATAGATCTCTACTCTTACATGCATGAACATAATAATATCTCAACCAAAAACTCATCAAACACAAGATCTACTCTTGTGATGGCTTGGTATTCATGTATTAGTATTTTCTTATCCCTAGCAAATGCTCATGGGGATTTAAGGGGAAAATACACATGAATAATCTTGTCATTACAAGATTAAGTAGTAGGAAAGCTTAAGAATCATCACCTAAAGATAGACTTGGTGAAGAAATGAAGAAGAAATGAAGCTTGACGTGTGTGTGTGTGATGGTGGTGGTGGTGGTCACAGCAACTAAAGGGAAAAGAAGAGAGGGTTTTGTAATTTTTGAACAAATGAAATAAAATGGAAGAGATAGAAAATTAAAGGACTATATATATTAAGTGAATTAAGATTTTTTTTTGTATTATAAAAGGAGAAAAATAAAACAAATTGGGGGATGATTAGGGGGATATGCACCAACCATCTTGAGTGAGAGAGAGGGAGAGATTTGAATTTGTTTGAAATTGTAATTTATGTAATAAAATGTATTAAATGTAATAATTTATTTAAGAGACAAAAATTTCTTGGAAAAGAAAATATAATGAGTAATTGTAAGGATGTAAGACTAGGGTATGGGTTGTGTGTTGTAGGTTATACTTGTGAATAGTGATAAATAGTAGACAAGACATCTACCTTACCGATAGTAAAGAAAATACGAGAAAAAGGCTATAACTGTAATGTTTATAACCCGAAAAATTATAAAACTTATATTTTTGAAATTCTTATAAAATTTCGGTTGTAAAGAGTATTTCTGAATATTTTTTGAGTTTCTAATTCTGGGGCTTGCGTTTCCATAATGGAGCTCAAGAAGGCCCAGAATAGAAAATTTTCCGAAAGATAAATTTTATATGGTTTGATATACTTTTAAACAATATTTCACATTAAATTATTTTATAAAAGTTCTTTGATATGAAACCGAAGGAAAGCCGGATCTAGGGTTTCGAAGTATCTCACACTAAGCTTGAACTAATCCAGTTTAGGTTTTGTTTTCTGTTTTACGAAGTTTTTTTGACTACTAAGAAAACCGGGGTTTACAAGTGAAATTTAAGAATCAAGATGGAAGTGAGATAGTATTCAAGGGAGAATGCACAGTGAGGTTGAACTCATTTAAGTTATTAATGGATGATGAAGAGATCAACTTGAGTAACATGGACATAGAGGAGAAAGAAGGAGAGAAACCTGAATTGGAAACTATACCAATGATTAAGGAATTTCTGGATGTATTTCCTGATAGATTGTCACGCCCCATGGGGTATCCTAAACGTAACAGTCCACCACATACCATATAAGATTCCCGAATTATAGCCTTAGTCGTTCGAGAGCCTCATATAGATGTAAGGCATACCTTTGCAACAATAGAGCACAAGTCCAAATGGAGATAAAAGCTTAACTTGGCATACATTAGTAGTAGGATATAACTCATGAGATATAAATAAATATTACATTTACTAAGGGGCATTCCCTTGCAAAAGAATATTCAATGGCCTTATACAATCATCAAAAGTTTTAAAGTTTCCTATGGAAGTCTAAACAGAAATTCAACTTCTAAGGGAAACTTCTTCCTGTACCTGTACAGCCGGGTCACGTTGCCTAAGCCACAAATGGGTAGCCGCAAAAGGAAAGGACTGTAGGGACGTAAGCTAACTAGCTTAGTGAGTGTAATCTTCCACAATAACATTCATGTCACAAAAATTCAACCAAGTGATTAAGCAAGCAAGTGAATGCACCAAACACATGAGTTTAACAAACATATGATCAGTCGGAAATCATATGTGGATGGACTTGCGCCCTCCATCTTGGGTTAGCAGATTAGCGAATACTGCGGTACTATCTTTATGCCGTTATGGTTCACGGTTAACCTATAATTATTTGATATCGTTTATGAATTACGATTAGCCTACAATTTGATATCGTTTATGGATCACGATTAACCTATAGATTTGATATTGTTTGTGGATCATGATTAACCTACAAATGCTAATGCTCCTTCCCATTGTGATATGCATATGTCAAATTTGGCATTAGTCCGAGTAGTTGATTAAGTCATTTTTATTAGGCGATCAAACAATTTCTCAAACATTCCATCATAACTAACTACTCAACCAAAATTATCACCCTTTTGATATTCTTATATTGAGTTCTCACATCATCATCAACATACAATTTCCCATTTTTCCCCATCATTCATATTCCATTCATTTGGCCTACATTCTAGTGGACTAATTAACAAGCACATACAATAAATGAATCGGAAGAGAAACTCACTCCACCATAGGTTCGCCTTTCTTCTAGTAATAAAATCCGGAGGCAAAGAGTCAACGTCCTCGGGTTTACCTATTCATATAAGAAATACCCTAATAAGTATTCTACCATCTTAGGATACTAAAACTCTAAGAAAACTTAGTGAAATAATAATTCGCGTCATTTTCGAAGTCCTGATTTTAAATGGCCATAACTGGTCATTTTAAGTCGAAATTTCGCAAATTTTATATCGATTTCTATCTACTTCAGAAGAGATTTCTAAATATGAAGTTTAAATCAAGTTTTGAAAATATCTAAGCCCTCAGAAATGAGGGATCAGATCTGTACAACGGTTATGTTGATTCCGAAAATGCGGTTTTCATGAATGCACTTGAGGTTCCTAAGTGCAAAATGAAACTAAATGCCATGGAAATGAGTTTCCCTATATGAATGTCATGATATGAACTCTTAGGTGTCTAAGTCTTATAAATTTTTAGACTTAAAGAATTTAAATAAACTTTTTCCTAGAAGATCATTTCATGCTATTATTTAACAAGTAAGTTTACTACACTTGGTCACACTACTTATATTATAAGGATTTTCTTTAGGAAAACTTCACTTTGTTTAAAGAAATTTTTACCCTTATATTAGTTATATCCTAAGGCCTTTATTTCTTTAATAAAATGTTCATTTGTAAACTTTTAAGTGGGTCTTACACTAGGGTGGTTACAAAAATCCGAATTTAGAAAACTTCATTTTCAAGTTGATTCTTTTAAGAAAATGCACTTTATTACTTAAACTTTAAGTATTTCTTTTACCTATACCCTAAAGACTTCATTTATTTAAGAAAATACTATTTTGAAGTTGGAAAAATATTGTTTTTCTAAACCACCTATCCATTATTACGAATTTTGCCTACAAGACTTTTAAGCTCAAAAATTCTATTGGACTTCATCTCTTGTTTTAAATATTTTCTTTAGTAAAAACTCATTTAAACTCATGAAAAATATCACTAAACATTATCTATCACCTATAGGCTTCATTTTTCTTAAAATACATATTTAGAAGTTAGTAAAAGGGTTTTTAACCTAGGTTTCTCAAGTCATCCGAATTTACACAAGTTCATTTCTTGAAAAGTGTTTTCCTTTTGACTTTATTAACTCATCTACCTATAGATCTATATACTAGAAAGGTTATTTACTAAGGACAAAAGCATTGAAGACCATTAATGCACATAAACTCAAATAATGATGAGATCTTAAATGCCTACATGAATATGAGTAGTAAAATGGTAGATCTACTATATCAAATGCTTAAATAGGTTTTGAAAACATAAAAACTACATTTTTATAAAAGATCTTTTGTTCAAAACACTTTTTGATGAAAAACCATAAAGCTTATGCCTTGAAAGCTCCTTGAAATACAAGATCTACTAGTGATGGTTTGGTATTCTTGTTTTTGATATTTCCTTGTCCCTACCAAGAGATCATGGGGACATTTAGTTGAAATATCCAAGAATATCCTTGCCATTACAAGGATATATGAGTAGAAGGAGTGAAAGTTCTTTTACTTAGAGTAAAATAGGAGTAAAAAGGAAAGAAACAAGTTGTGTGTGTGTGTGTGGGAGGCCATGGAGGTCACGGCCAAGGGGGAAAAGAGGGAGAGAATTGGGAGCTTTTTACCTTTGTAAAATTGGAAAAGTGAAAGAATGAAGTGAGAGAGAGAAAAAGTTGTTTATATAGGAAATGAAATTAGGTTAAATGGAATAAAACAAGTGAAAAAAATTTGCAAAAATGGAACTTGTGGGGATGGGCATTCACACACCGGCCACTATTCATTGGGGGGGGGGGGGGGGGGGGGGGGGGGGTTTGGTGAAGTTTGATTTTCCTTTTTGTTTTGTTGATTTATCCTTGATTTGATTTGAGTACAATTTATCATAATTTGTATTAATAATTAAGGGACAAAAAGCCTTTGAAAACGGAAATGATTGAGTGATGGTAAGTGTTGCAAATATAGGGTGTACAAATAAGTAGTAATAGTTGTACTTGTGAATAGTAAAGAATAGTTGTCAAGACAATTTAATTACCGGTAGTAAGAAAATATGAATAAAAAGGCTATAACTGTATTTTTCATAAGCCGAAAAATTATGAAATTTATATTTTTGAAATCTTTATTTTCTTTCGGTTCAAATGAGTATTCACAAGAAAATTTTTGAAATTTTAGTTCCGGGGCACGCTTTTCTATAATGGGTCTCGAGATGACCCGGAATTGATATTTTCTTAAAATCTGATCTTTTCTTGGTTTGAAATATAATCAAGAATTATATTCAAAATTAAATTTTCTTATAAAAGTTTCTTAATTGGAAACTGAGGAAAAGCCGGATTTAGGGTTCCTAGTTCTCACTCCAGTCTTAATCTATTCCGGTTTAGGGTTTTGGTTTCCGGTTCTTGAGTTACCTTGGCTACTTGAAAAACCGGGGTTTACAACCTACCTACCTTAAAAAGGGTTTTGTCCTCAAAACTAAATTGATGTACCTTGATCCTCAAACAACTCGGGGTATTTCCTTCGGATCTCCTCCTCAGCTTCCCAAGTTGCTTTCTCAGAAGCGTGGTTTCTCCACAATACTTTAACATATCGGGTCTCTTTATTCCAAAGCTTCTGAGTTTTCTTATCCAAGATTTTTACTGGATGCTCTTCATATGTGAGATTCTCTTTTAACCGAATGGGTTCCAACTCCACTATCCTCTTAGGGTCAGGCACATACTTCCTTAGCATTGATACATGGAACACATTATGAACTCCCGACAAGCTTGGCGGTAAGGCTAACCGATAGGCCAAATCTCCCACTCTTTCCAAAATCTCAAAGGGTCCAATATACCTTGGCTTAATTTCCCTTGAGTCTGCATCCTTTTTATGCTCTTAATCGGGTTTATCTTTAGATAGACGTGATCGCCCACTTGGAATTCAAGTTCTCTTCTCTTCAGATCAGCTCAACTCTTTTGTCTATCTTGAGCTTCTTTCATCTTCTGTTGAATGACCCGGACCTTATCAGCTGCTTCCTGAACCAATTCAGGCCCAATAGCAAGCTTTTCCACATCATCCCAAAACAGAGCGGACCTACAACGCTGTCCATATAAGGCTTCAGGGTGGCATCTGAATGGTTGAGTGGTAGCTATTGTTATAGGCAAACTCAATTAGAGGTATGTGATTATCCCAACTTCCTTTAAATTCCAATATGCATGCTCTTAACATATCCTCTAAGGTCTGAATGGTTCGCTCAGACTATCCATCTATCTGAGGATGGTAGGCAGTACTGAAATGCAACTTGGTGCCTAGGCTCTTTTGTAAGCTCGTCCAGAACTTTGATACGAACCTTGGATCCCAATCTGAAACAATCCTTGCTGGTATACCATGGAGTCGTACAATCTCTCTGATGTAGATCTTAGCCAACTTGTCCAGTGAATATGTCATATTGATCGGTAGGAAGTGTGTTGACTTTGTCAAGCGATCCACTATTACCCAGACTGCATCACATCTCATGGAGGTTCTCGGGAATCCACACACAAAGTCCATTGAGATCTGGTCCCATTTCCATTTGGGGATAGGTAGTGGCTTTAATAATCCTCCTAGTCATTGATGCTGCACCTTAACTTGTTGACACACGGCACACTTCATGACGTAATCCGCCACATCCCTCTTCAAACCATTCCACCAATAGTGGCTTTTTATGTCTTGATACATTTTTGTACCTCCTGGATGCACGGTGTAATCGGAGTTGTGAGCTTCGCTCATGTTTTGCTTTCTTAGTTCTTCATCTTCTGGTACACACAATCTCCCCTTCATCCTAACCACCTCTTCATCATCTAGGGTAAAGTCACTATACTTTCCTTTGAGAACTTCTTCCTTGATCTTCTTTATCACTTCATCGTATCTTTGAGCTTCCTTAATCCTGTCGATCAAGGCGGGTTCCATAACCAAATTTGCGATCTCCATTTCAACATCTTGCTCTACGAACTCAATTCTTAACCTTTTGAATTCCTTTATCAGCTCTTTTTGTTCTGTGATTAGGGCTGCTACTTCTCTGTAACTCTTTCTGCTCAAGGCATCGATAACGGCATTTACTTTTTCCGGGCATAATTGATTCCCAAGTCATAGTCCTTTATGAGTTCCAACAACCGTCTCTGCCTCATGTTCAACTCTTTTTGTGTGAACAAATACTTTAGACTCTTATGATCCGTGTACACTTCGCACCTTTGTCCATACAAGTAGTGTCTCCATAACTTCAAGGCAAAAACCACAGCGGCCAACTCCAAATCGTGTGTAGGATAATTCTGTTCATGAGGCCTTAATTGTTTGGAGGCATAAGCAATGACCTTCCCTTCTTGCATCAACACACATCTAAGGCCATTCCTGGAAGCGTCACTATGCACTGTGTAAGGTTTTTCGGGGTCAGGCAATACCAAAATTGGAGCTGACACTAAGCATTGTTTCAACTCTTGGAAATTTTGCTCCCTCTTATCTGTCCACACGAACTTCTCATTCTTTTGTGTTAGTTGTGTCAGAGGTTTGGCGATTTTAGAGAAACCCTTCACAAACTTGCGATAATAACTAGCCAAACCTAGGAAGCTTCTCACTTTAGTCACGGTTTCGGGTTGTTTCCATTCCACCACAGCCTTAATCTTTTCAAGGTCAACAGATATTCCTTCTCCCGTCACCACATGCCCAAGAAAAGATATCCTATCCAACCAAAAATCGCACTTGGATAGCTTGGCGTACAACTTATTTTCTCTTAAGGTTTGTAACGCCATTCTTAGGTGCTCCTCATGTTGTTACCGAGTTTTGGAATAGATCAGAATATCATCTATGAACACGATCACACACTTATCCAGGAGTGGTTTGTAGACTCGGTTCGTAAGGTCCATAAATGCTACCGGTGCATTGGTTAATCCAAATGGCATAACCAAAAACTCATAGTGCCCGTACCGCATACTGAAGGCTGTCTTGGGCACATCTTTCGGCTTTATTCTCAACTGGTGATAACCCGAGCGCAAATCAATGTGCGAGAACACACTCGCCCCTTGAAGCTGGTCAAAAAGGTCATCAATCCTTGGAAGAGGGTATCGATTCTTGATTGTGACTTTATTCAATTCTCGATAATCGATACATAACCTCATAAACCCGTCTTTCTTCTTTACAAACAACATCGGTGTGCCCCATGGCGACACGCTGGGCTTTATAAATCCTTGATCCAAAAGCTCTTGCAATTGGGTTTTCAATTCCTTTAATTCCACCGGGGCCATCCGGTATGGTGCCTTCGATATCGGTTCTATACCCGAGGCTAGAGTGATTTTAAAGTCTATCTCTCTTTTTGGTGGCAAACCGGGTAAGACTTCGGGAAATACATCCTCAAACTCATTCACTATGGGTATGTCTCTCTTTTCTCCTTTCTCCTCTCTAACCCAAGCATCTTCTATTGGCACAATTTCCTCATCTTCCATTATTAGCTCAAAGGAGCTTAACTCGAAATCTCTTCGCACCATGGTCTCTCCGAGGAAGTTTACTCTCTCCTTCCTATGGTCATCAAAACTTATCACCTTTTGTTGACAATCCACAATGGATTTAACCTTACTTAGCCAATTCATCCTGAGAATAACTTCATACTTACTCATCTCCAACACTATCAAGTTGCTTGCTGAGATATGTCCTTAAATTTCTAGCAAACAATCCCTTATTATCTCCCGAGTCGACACGACACTACCTGTGGGTGTCTTAATCCTTAAGTTGTTGGTTGTCATGGCTATGGGTAGTCCAAGCTGCTTAGCCAAGCTGGTAGTGATAAAGGAGTAGGTTGCTCCCGTGTCAAACAACACATAAGCTTCTCTCCCATTCACTCTTATGCATCCTGTTACCATAAGCATTTATCACTACTTGGTCCTAATCACTAAACAGCTATCTATTCCAAGGTTTCCAGATTTCAACTCTTCCTCTATTACAGTTTTAATTCTTTTTAAAACTTATTAAGAAACAAGGAACTTTTATCTAAAAAGGAACTTGTTACTGACCTGTCACCAAACCGCCATCTACATCATCACCTTGGTCCAGTGCGGCCAGCTCCACGCCTTCCTCCTCATCTTCCTCAATCATCCATTGCCTTCAAAGTTATATAGCCACATCCCATGCATGGCCGAAGCTGCATGGCTTCCACCCTTGCTACCAGATCGTAGGGTGTTATCATTTCCTGGATTTCCATAAGGCCAGGTAGCCACACTTTTCCGTTGAGGGCACTCAAAGGTTACATGTCCCTTTTCCTTGCAAAGGTAGCAGGTTATTGCCATTTTCTTCGGGCAAGCATAGACTAGATGGCTTACCTCGCCATAGAAAAAGCACTTGCCCTTCAGCTGTGAGCACTGTCTTGGGTAGTGGCTCCCTTTACACTTCCAACAAGTAACGTTGGGCTTGGTTTAGTTGAACTTTCCACCATTGTTATCCTTAAACCCATGGTAAGGCTTGAATCTTTTCCCTTTATAGCTTGAGCCGGAGGTGTCAAATTGCCTTTTTCCCGAATACTCTCTTGTCCGACTCAACATGCTTCCTCTTCTTAGCCCCTTCAATCAACCGGGCTTTCTCAATTACCTCAAGGTAAGTTGGCAAACCTAATTCCTCAATCTTCACTCTTAGGCCTTCATCAAAGCCTTCTAAAAACACTTGTTTTTGCAGCTCCTCACTGTTTTTGTAAGATTCTGGAGCATACTGTAGCAGGTGGTTGAATTCCATCTCATACTGTTCAATCGTTCTGCCTCTCTGCTTCACATGCAAGAAATCTGCACTATATCTCACTCAGAGGCTGGTAGGAAAATAGTTCTCCAGAAACTCCCTGCGAAAGGTCTCCCAACTAATGGGGGTGCCAAACTTCTTCGTTTCGACTCCCACCATACTCGGGCATTATATCTCAACATGTAGGTGCCATACTCCAATCGGAGATATGGTGGAGTCTCATAAGCTGCAAAGGAGCGCTCAATTTGCGCTAACCAATCCTCTGCTCGTCGGGGCCTTCCAAATGCCCCTTCAAAAGTAATGATTGATCTTTATAAAGTTGGGGAGAGAACTCCTTTGATATCCTCTTTGTGGTGGAGGGGTGATGGCAAGCATTTGTAAGATTCTTCCTCAGGTGGTAAGGGAATCTCTGCTTGCATTCCCCTATACGGCGGGGGTGGTGGAGGTGGTGGCAAAGGTGCCGAATCCCTTATACTCGGTTCGGGATTCTGAGGTGGTTTTGGTATTGGTTTTGGTTTTGAATGAACAATAAGCATGTTTGTCAATTGTCCAATTGCATTCATCATAGCTGCTTGAGGAACGAGCTGAGCAGCTTCAGGTTGTTGGCTTGGGGATGACCTAGATGGTTTGCGCTATCACTTCGTTTGGGAGTGGTTCTTGCTCCCTATTTCTGTTCCTTTGGTTTCGACTGTTACATAATGTCTTAATAAGTTTTATTTCTTCTTTAAAGTTTCGTGGTTTTAAAAACTTTGATTAAGGAATTCGTGAAAATTTTAGGAATAATTTAAAGAACTATAGAATTCACAAAAGATCTAAAGGAAATCAAATTTTCAAATTGTCCACACAAAGGTTCTTAGAGCAAAAAATCATAACAAGCAAGGAAATTCTAAATCAAGTGATGATATGAATGGCGATATGTTTATGCAATTAAGTATAATGAATGTAGTCTACTACTAATGCGAAAGTATAATGCTTGTGAAACTTCATTCTTGGAATCAACATAATACTTCATTGATTTGATGTGCCGCACAAGAGTTGTTTTACAAATAAGTTTACAAAATTTGGCAACACAAATCTAACCTTCCGATATTAGCCGATAACGTCTATCTAACAACATCTAGAGACATGGAAAGGAAAAAGAAAAGAAAAAGAAGGACAACATACCAAACCATAAAGAGATCCTAAGGCAAATTGGCATCCCGCATTGCCTACTAATAAAAAAGAAATACTATTGGACTCTTTGGGATACTCAACTCTATTCCTCCATGGCTCACTCGGAGTCGTCTGGTGAGGGGCTAGGGAGTCGTCCTTGGCTAGAAGAGCCTCCATCATCCTTTCGGATAAACTGGCTTAGATAGACCCTCACGGTTAACTTCCTCCTCCTAATATTTCGGGCTAAGGGCTCCAGTTCCTCTTCTTCCATCATCTCTTGATCTCTTACTTGATCTCTTTCTTCCCTATTAACTCCAATATTGGATCCGTTCCTATTTCTCATTTCTCTATCCACTTCTCTTCCAACTTCCTCCCATATCCTGTTCCATCTATCCCGGAATTCACTCATCATATCCTCCTCTTCATTCACTCTCTCCTAAGGTTCCGGAACTACAGGCTCGGGGGCTATGGCATCAACCTCAGGGGGACGCTCACCTACCGGGTAGATATCCTTCCAAAATGGTGGGGTCGAACTCTGGCAGGTATGTCAAGATCCCTATCAAAATCCCATACAATTTGTTCTGGTAATTGGTTGGGTTGTTCTGGAGCTATGGCTGGAGGGGTAGGGGATCTAGGTATTTCTTCTTCTTGCCAATTCGGGTCCTCTTCAGGATCTTCTTCCTCTTCGAAATCATCCATATCATCATTTTCTTCCGCATCATCCCCTTCATTCACATCTTCTCCTTCAACAACCGGGGCATTAATCAAATGTACTCCTCCATCTCCTACTTGTAGGGCTGGAGCTCCTCCTAAAAATAGTATAAGATCAAGATATCTAGCTTACCATACTATGTGATTTCTGGCATCCGCAAGATTCCATTCCCTATGGTCAATAAGATCATCATGGGCATGAACATAAAGAGGTCCTATACCACGCCACAACCTAAAGTCTGGATGAGTGGGGTTCCCTTCATTTTTCAAGATAAAAGTGGCTTCCCTCAGCATTGGTTCATGAGCATATTCCACCATTACCCTTTCCAAGGTATAGATAGTCTCCATCATGGTCCATCTTCTTCTTCTAATTGGATCATATCTTAGCTGATCTATTACTGATGTCCATCTTATATATATTAGACCTCTTTCCACAAGTTATACATTTCCTTTAGAGTTCTAGGGCATGCACTAATGCAAAGGCTTCACACAACACCCTTAATCTTAACCGATATTCCACCATAGTCTCATTCATGCTTTTTGTGAAGTTTTTAGCCCTTTCACGGGTTTCACCCAAAGAAACCTACAACAAAAACTACTAATTAGCCTAAGCTTTAACTCAAATTTAACCTAGTTGCTTAATTCTAGGTTAGTTTTAAACTCTATTGTCATGCTTAATAACCTAGTGCTCTGATA